>RJWJ010022526.1:0-26826 GCA_004363605.1 Indri indri | reverse complement strand
GGAGGGTGCCCAGCAGTGGTGTATGATGAGTGGGGAACTGCCGCCAGCTTCAGCAGTTCCTTACTGTCCAGGGGGCAAAGGCCCAGCCCTAGGAGGCACTGATGCCCTCTACAAGTTGGTTCCAAAAGCTTTCCAGCCTGGCTGTCTGCCCCATCCCACAGGTACATGAAGCTCCAGCCTCACCTGCCACCCTGCTTGGCGCTGGTGTATGCCTTTCTCCATTCTGGGGGCAGAGGTGCCTCTCGGGGCTGTTGGGAACATAAAACAGAATCAGACACATGAGACTCTCACCCTGGGCCTGGTCCTCCACCCCCAGCCCTGTTGCCAATCAGAGCCAGTTACTGGCATCCTTTGTCACCTGCCCTCGGAGTGTGGCATGTGTCTCAGTTTAGCAACAGGTGACAAGAGCACAGTTTAAGCATCAGCCACACCTGGGTTCAAATCTTGGCTTTGCCACTGAATAGGAAGCCATTTAACCTTGCTCAGGCTCAGTATTCTCATCTGGAAAATGAGAATAACAATAGTACCTGCTTCTCAAAGTTGTTGAAAATCAAGGGAAATGATGTTTGTTGTAATATACTTGGCACATGGTAGGTACCTGGCATGTAGTAAGTTGGCCGCCACGTAGAAAGTTCTTCCTCCATGAATTGCCAATACTTACTTCTGTGTTGCTCAGAGAGTCTGCAGGAAAAGGCCTGGGTGAGAGAGCCATGCAGGTCACATCAAGCCCTGGTCCCTCCCTAAGGAGAAGCGGCCTCTTCTGAAGGTCAGAGGACCTAATCTGAGCTCTCTGCAGACAGGGTGCCCTGGCTTGAGATGAGGCAGCTGCTGGGAAGTATTTCCTTCTGGAGCCCAGAGTGGAGCATGGGCTTGGCCAAACGCACGCAGGGAAGGCGATGAGGAGTGCGAAGGATTGCCAATACTTACTTCTGTGATTACCTCTTCAAGTAAAGACTAAATTCTTCTATCTCCTCCCCCTTCTATAAGCACTTCGTTGTAGAGTATAAACTCTAACCAGACCTCCTACATGGCATTCCTGGATCTCTCAGAGTGACTAAGTGTAAGTTATGCAACTTCTTTATGACTCAGTTTCCTCACCTATCAGATGGAGATGATAACAGTACTGTAATCATATCACAAAGGGTTTGTGTGAGAATTAGCCAAGATGCTACGTGTAAAGTACTCATAGTGCTTGGCACATAGTAAGTGCTCAATAAAAGTCTGCTGTTATTATTATTATAAAAGGATCCCTAGAAATCACTTGATCCAAATTCCTCATTTTGCCAGTAAGGAAGCTGTGGACTCAATATATGCCAACAAGAGGAAGGAAGGAAGGAAAAACATAGTAAGTGTGCACAAGGACACGTGCCATCCTAGCATGGCTGCATTGATGGCCAGGAGATGGTGTTGTGGTGGTGTCAGGTCGGAAACCTAAAGTGCCTTCAGCTCCCTGACAGAGGAATGGTCAATTCCAGAGGATTCCTTTGGCTTAGAGATAACATAGGGTGGCCTGGTTGTGGAGGTCACAGCCCCAGCAGGTGGAGGAGGGCACCCCTCCAGGGAGGTGGGGCCTGAGGAAAAGAGGAAGGTACCCTTGCTGGCAAGGCCTGGGTTGGCCTTGGCTGCAGGAAATACACACAGATAAATTCGGGGGCGATGGGCATCAGGTTGGCAACTTGCTTTGAAACAGTGCAGGATAAAAGAATTTATTTATACTCTACTTTTGACTTTTCTGTATGTTTGTGATTGTTTCAAAATAAAAACTTAAAAAGAGAGACAACACAAAATGGCTCAGAAGAAAGGGGACTGGGGAAGCCAGGAATTGAGGGAATAGTTTAAAAAGGACAGAGACTGGTGAGAGCTGACCAGGCAGATGTCTGGGCAAGTGGAGTCAGCTGAGCCCAGGAGAGGGTGCTAAAGGCATCAGACTGAAGGAAAAAATGAGGCCTAAACTCCAGGCAGAATTTTGGATCTGTGCTGTGGCCGGGTGGCACCTATTGCCAGGGGTGGCTTGCAGGCCCAAAAGATGGGCAGGCGCAGCTGGCAGGAGAATTGGGGAGGTGTGTGCCGGGCCCAGCAGCCAGCAGAAGCCAGTCTGGGCTTGGAGAGGGGCAGCATGGGACGGGCGTGCTGGGCGGGCAGGCTCCCAGGAATGTGGTGACAGTTGACAGGGATGGACATGAGGCCAAGAAGACCTAAGGCAGCCAGGGAGAAGCCAGGCTGTGAGCAAGGCCTATGACAGTGTGGCTGGCAGACTGGGCCAGCAGTGGGCTGGGCAGGGTTTCCAGAGACTGGAGCCAAGGGCAGGCTGAGCACCCCCCACCTCCCCACCGCTCCCTGGGAAAGTAGCAAGGAACGGAGGCAGCTGACAAGGGCCTGGAAGGCAAGGGAGGCTTGTCCGCCATGTTGGTGCCCAAAGCCCAGGCCAGAATCTTGGGGGCCAGGGGGGAAAGTCCATTCCCTGGTGCAGGCCAGGAAGGGTGCAGGCTGACACAGAAGAAAAGGACTTTACCATATCCTAGCCAAGAGGAGGAGACAGGTCCCTGTAGACTTTCAGAATGTCAACAGATCTAGCATCTGGGCTGCCCCAAACCCTCATATCCCCAGGGTTCCCCTCAGAAGCTTCTGGGACTGCTTAGCTAGAAGGCTCGGGGCAGACTCTAAGCACCGTGATTTTCCTGAGGTTTGTAACTTCCTGGTCATGGCACGCTGTTGACTGTGGTCTGTTCACCCATGAACAGGCCCAGACGCAGAGGGCAGCCCCAGAGAGGCAGCTGGGGACCGTGGGAGGAGGAGCCATGGGGCAGAGCAGGAGGTGGTGGCTTGAATGGGTGTGGACCAGGGGTGACAGAGTTTCCTCTGAGGAGCCAGCCACAGGCGAGAGGGGACCCAGGGGCTGGAAGGAGGCGGCAGTGCATGGACTTGGGCCAGCTTGGCCCCCACCAGGCAGGAGGACATTCCCAGCCTGGGCTCCAGCAGGGTGTCTGTGAGGTCTGGTTGCTGCAGGAAAGGGCAGAGCAGTGACCCATGGGTGCCCCCACACTGGTGCAGCCTCTCTTCCTTCCTTCCCCTGCCGGAGGCTAACATGCCTTTGGTCTATTCCACCTTCTTGATGGACCTCTGAAGGCGGGGCCCTCGCCTGAGGTGGGGGTGGGCAGTGGGAGGGAGGCTGCTGCAAATATAGTGGGGCTTGGTCTGGGGTCCACCAGGAACGGGGCATCATGCTTGCTCAAGTCCTCACCAGAGGGGCCCTCGCAGCCGTGGACAGCACGCTGACAGCAGCAAGCTGGGCTCCCCGGGTTCCCCGGCACTGGGCCAGGGCTGGCAGCAGGTGTGCAGCGTGGCCTCCTCTCTTTCCCTCGAGTACAATAATGAGGTGCCGGGAAGGGAGTCAGGCTCTGGGTCTCCAGAGCAGGAAGGCCCCGAGTGAGGAGGCCGCTGTGGGTCCAGCAGCCTTTGCAGACGGGGCCAGCCGTCCAGCACAGGGCACGCTCCAACATCCTGCCCGCCGCCTGGGCTGGGGGGCACCTGAGAGATCACCCCCACCCCTTTCGCTTAGGAGGAAACGGAGGCCCAGCCAGGCCTCTGTTGCCACACGGCCTGGCTCCATCCCAGCTCTGCACTTACTGTTTCCCAGGCAGGTTCCTCCACCTCTGTGTAACTCAGTTCTTCTCCTGTAAGTTGGGAAGGGTAACAGTATCTGCCTCGTTACTGTGCGGTCACTGTGGGGATGGCCCTGCCAGTGGACAGTGGCCAGCGCTGGCCGGGGCTTTGCTCTTACCAGGCCTTGCCAAGCCCTGGCTCTGGACCTTCCGCCGGTGGCAAAGCCAAACCCCGGGGTTACCATTTAAACAAGATCCTTATTTTTGTTCTTTATTCTCTTCCTTTCCCAAAACCACTGAGTTATTTGACCTGGTGCCCAAAGCACCCTCTGTACTAGACAGAAGGGGCCAGGACCTCCAGGGCTGCCCCTCCGCACCCAGGACAGAGCAGAGACTTGGGGCCCACAGGGCTGGGCTCCCTGCCCACCACTCCCCAGCCTGACACCACCCCATTCCCTGACACCCCCAAGGTGCCTCCGGGCGGTTGTTTGCAGTGCCTGCCTTTCCATCCTGCAGTGCTGTCGGACACCCGGTCCCCCCGCTCAGG
This sequence comes from Indri indri, assembly GCA_004363605.1. Taxonomy (NCBI): domain Eukaryota; kingdom Metazoa; phylum Chordata; class Mammalia; order Primates; family Indriidae; genus Indri; species Indri indri. Next base: position 22,677 of record RJWJ010022526.1, on the reverse strand, counting down.
GTACCCATTTCTACCTGGTAAGCTCTTCAAAGCCCAGTGCAATGTCTTCCTCCTCTGGGGAGCTGCCCTGATCTCCCTCCACACCCATAACCACCCCCTAACCAGAGTCAGCCAGTCCACTTCCATGCCCCTCTGACCCTGTGCATTCTGCCACCAGATGCTGCTGTTTGTCACTTTGTTCAGTCACCTCCTCCCAGGCTGTCACTCCTTAAAGGTAGGGATCAGAGCCAATTGGCCTTCGTCCCCAACACCTAGCACATAACATAGATGCCACAGGTAGTTCACTTTTTATTCATCAAATATTAATTGGGTGCCAGCTGTTGTAGGTGTCGGGGTGCAACAGTGAACAGGCAGAGGAAAAGCAAGGGGCCCTGAACAGCCGGAACAATCTTGCAGAAAAAGAACAAAGTTGCAGATCTCACACTGATTTCAAAACTTACTACAAAGATACCGTAATAGAAACAGTGTGGTACTGGCATAAAGACAGACATATAGACCTATGGAATAGAACAGAGAGCCCACAAATAAACCCTCCCATGTATGGTCAAGTGATTTTCAGCACGGTTGCCAAGACCAGTCAGTGGGGAAAGAGAGTCTTTCCAACAAGTGCTGTTGGAAAAGCAGAATGTCCACATGCAAAACAGTGAAGTTGGACCCTCACCTTACAGCATATACAGAAATTAACTCAAAGTAGATCAGAGACCTAAAACCATAATCCTCTTAGAGGAAAACATAGGGGGAAAACTTCATGACACTGGATTTGGCAGTGATTTCTTGAATATGGCATTAAAGCATAGGCAACAAAAGAAAAAATAGATAAATTTGGACTTCGCCTTAATTTAAAACTTTTTTTCATCAAAGGACCCTATTAACAGAGTGAAAAAGCAGCCCAGAGGATAAGGGGAAATATTTGCAAATCACGTATTTGATGAGGGATTGATATCCAGAATACATAAAGAACTCCAGCCCAAAAAACGGATTTTAAAAATGGGCAAAAGACTTGAACAGACATTTCTCCAGACAGTATATGCAGATGGCCAATAAGCACATGAAAAGAGATTCGACATCACTAATCATTAGGGAAATACAAATGAAAACCACAGTGAGATACCACTGCACATCCTTTAGGATGGTTATTATCAAAAAAATATAAAATAGCAAGTGTTGGGAAGAATGTGGAAAAATGCTAACCTTTGCGCACAGCTGGTGGGAATATAAATTGGAAAACAGTATGATGGTTCTTCAAAAAACATAAACATAGAATTACCGTATGATCCAGGAATTCCACGCCCAAGTATATACCAAAAGGATTGAAATCAGAAACTCCAGCAGATATTTGTATGTCTGTGACCATAGTAGCATTATTCGCAATAGCCAAAAGGTGGAAGTAATCCAAGTGCCCATGGATGGATAAACATACAAACAAAATATAATCTAGGCATATAATGAAATACTATTCAGCCTTAAAAAGGAAGGAAATTCTGACACATGCTACAACTTGGATGAACTTTGAGGACATTATGCTAAGTGAAATAAGCTAGTCACAAAAGGACAAATACTGTATGATTTCATGAGGTCCCTAAAGTAGTCAAATCCATAGAGACAGAGAGTGGTGGTCGCCAGGGGCGGAGGAGGGAGATGGGGAGTGAGTGTTTCATGGGTACAGAGTTTTGGTTTGGGAAGGGAGAGCACCTTCTGGAGATGGGTGGTGGTAATGGTCGTGCCACCATGTAAATGCACTTGATGCCACTGAACTGCACACTTAAAAATGGTTCAGATGGTAAACTTTAGGTTATGTGCATGTTACCACAATTTTAAAAGGGGGGCGGGGGACAAAAAGCACAGCCCAAGCAGCGTGGAGCCCACAGGGACACACAGAGCTCAGGTCGCAGAGTACCTGGAGGAAACGGATGGGACAGGATACAGGCAGGAATGTGGGTGTGTGACCTTGGGCAAGTTACTTAATGCCTCTGTGCCTCCCTTTCTCACCTGTGGGGTGGGGAGAGAAACAGAGACCACAGGCATGGGTCACCCTGAGGACTGCAGGGTGTTAGCTTGCCGGAGTCCTGTGGCCCCAGTGCTGGTACCTCCTGGGTGGCGTCACGTGGGAACGTGGGAGAATGCCGCACTGGAGCATCTGAGGACGGGGCAGTTAACAAAGGCGTGGGACGGGAGCAGGTGCAACTGTTCCCTCTGGAGGAACTGGCAAGGACAAAGGCCAGAGAGGAGGGGGAGTGGAGGGCAGCGGGGGAGGGGCTGGGAGCCTGTGATCAGGTCGGAGGTGTCGGTGGGGCGTGGAGGAAAGGACCTCTGTCTCTTTTCCATCAAACGGAAGAGGCTAGATTACTCATCTCATTTCTGTGAGGAGAGAGTGGCGATGAATAAATGAAAGTTATTGTAAATTATAAACACTCCACGCATGTTTGGCTGTTTTGTAAATCCCCAAAGCCTAGTATTCCTGCAACTCCACCGCATGGTCAGCCCTGAAGCCTGGCTCGGCAAGCGCCTTTGCTGGCTCCCTGTTTCCCGCTAAAGCACCTTGTGGCTGAGTCGGCTCCAGACCACCTCCTGGGGCTCCTGTCTCTGCCCCAGCCAAACCTTAGGCGTCCCAGGCATCTCTGATTCCCCACCCCCACCCGCGGCCCCAGTGCCTTTGCTCGTGCTGTCAGCTCTGCTGTCAGTCTGTCCTCCAGGGCACCCTTGTTCTATGGCACCTCCCTGACCATCCCCCTCTGCCTGCTACACATCAGCTCTCCTTGCAAACCCCAGGACGTATTATTGTCCTCTATCTTGACTGTGTTATTTTCTGCTTGCTTCAGAAAAATGGATGCTTTTCCTTATGGCCAGCTTTTGAGCCCACAGGCAGGGACTATATAATTAAAATCCATAGATGGTGTGAGACCTGGAAATTTAAACATGTGGACTGTGGGCCTAGTCAGAATGTCCTTTGGTGTGGTACAGTGCCACAGACTGGCTGTGTGGCTGAGAGCAAGTCTCTGTGCCTCTCTGAGCTCAATTTCCCATCTGCGGAGTAGGGACAGCTCTCTATGCCACCAGGCTGTTGGGAAAGCCCGGAAGCTAGAGGCCAGCGAGCATCTGCCCCCACTCTCAGCAAACACCGAGCTACAGTAAGTGTCAGCAGCATCTGCCCCCACTCTCAGCAAACACCGAGCTACAGTAAGTGTCAGCAGGATCTGCTCTCTCTCAGCCATTCAGAATGACTCTGCATTTTATCTGGACTTGATTCTAGCCACAGGATCGCCTCCTTGCTGACGGTTGCTCTGAAAGGCACTACACATGCTTTAAATAGCATTTATAAGTGACACTTCATCCAGGCAGGGCCAGTGCTGCTGGCAAGTTGCCCACGGGCTTTCTGGAGACACTGTGTTGACTCAGTTCTTTATTGGGCACTGGGCCTGATGCAGGGCAGCATGTGGGGAGTGAGTGGTCATCTGCAGCAAGGTCACGCCCAGTGACATCAGCCCCTTTCGGGAAGCAGGAGTCTTAGGTTGTAGTTCTGGATCTGCTGCCAATGGCTGTGTGACCTTGGGCAAGGCCCTTGGCCTCTCTGGTCTTCAGCCACTTTGTTAACTCTTCAGGCCTCCTGGCTTCGGGGGAGAGCACAGGCCCTCCAATGCCTGGGGTCTCCTTACTTAGAACTGTCCTGGTGTGCTTGTCCTGAGACTGTAGCCAGACCCTCTTGAGAGCTGCTTGTGTTCTGTCTCTGGAAGCATTCTCCATCAGCTCTGAGCCCACTGAGAAGAGCACTCCTTGCTTTTCTGTGCCCTGAGGGGAGCTGGTTCCATCTGCTGCAGAGGGAGAGGGGTGGAGGGAGGCAGTTCCCTGGGTGCTCCAGCCCCACCTGCCTTCTCCCCACTTAGCATATTCAGAGCTTAGCAGCCCCCACTTGGCATATTCAGGAAGGACCTCAGGTGACTTAACCTCTGGTGACCACTGGTTGAGGTGCAGCACCAGGCCCCGGGACTGAGCCTGTTCCAGCTGCAGCCACCTGCCTTGCCGCCCACCTTCCACGCTGTCTGCAGCCACTGTTTATTGAGGGCCTGCTGTGCCCTGGGCACAGAGCCAAGCACTAAGCTCAGAGGGGCCAAGGAACGGGCCCGTGGCCATGCAGGTAGTAAGGGGCAGGGCTGGGACTCACGCGCAGCACTGTTTGGCGTCAAAGCCTGTGTCCTCTCCTTCATACCCTGCTGCCACTAGCTAGGGGGGCCCTACTTCCTGCTGCTTCTAACTCTCAGCCACCTGCATAGCAACCCCCAGTGAAACCTTGTTCCTGTCCCTCCCTGGCCCAGGGCCAGGTCTGGAGTGGCCCAGTGAATGCTGTGGATGAAGATGATGATGACAGTGCTGCTGCTGCTGCTGCTGCTGCTGGTGGCACTTCCCTGGGCCATGGTGAGGAAGAGGGTTCACAGTGGGGCGGCATCACCTCCCCCCTCTGGCTATCATTCCATGCTCTGGAGAACACTCCTCCCACCAGCAGCATCTGCCCCAGCCATGAGAGCCAGAGGGTGTTTGATCCAGAGAGGAACGGAGGGGATCAATGCCCTTCTGCTGCTCACTGGCTGTGTGACCTCAGGCAAGTGACTTTACCTCTCTGAGCCTCCATCTCCTCATCTGAAAAAGAGGAAGGATATTATCCCCCTCACTGATTTCTAGTAAGGGATAACTGAATGAAATGTATCGTAAGTGCTTAAGGATCACAAACGTCCCATTGGTATTACTATTCCTGCTGCTGCCTGTCCAGTGCAATAAATGGCTGGACAGTTGTGCTGAGTCCAGTGACGCAAGGCAGAGGCAGCCTCAGCAACGCTGTTGGACCAGAGAGACCTTCCTCATCATTGATCATACAGGTGGCATGTGGCTCTGATCGGCGAAGTGTTGCTCCACACTCAGACAGCAAAGAAAGAAGACTGTTTGGTGGCTGTGCCAGAAACACAGCTTGCAGCACCAGGGTGAGCACTTGCGACAGGAGTGAACAGAAGCCAGGTCACCGGCTCCGAGCACGAAGCCCGCGGAGGCTCCTGCGAACAGGGCATGGCCGAGACGCGGCAGGAGATAGGAGAGCGGCACAAGGTCCCGTTCCCAGTCCGTGAAAAACTTCTTCTCTGCGCTTAAGAAGCTTCTCCAAGTATTTCCCCTTCACTTACGTGTGAGGTGACCAAACCAGCCACGCCCGTAGCAGCATCCACGTCATGTTTGTGTCCTGAGTTTGCTTCCTCGTGTCCGGCGTCTGGGTCATGATCAGGTTCTCTGTGACTGGGAACAGAGGAAGTGTCCTCTGCTAACTGGTCACCCTCTCCTTTCATCTCCAACAAGTTTCACACAAATGGCCTTTCTGCAGGGCGGCCCGGCCAGCAGCAGCAACCCTCGCAGTCTGATCTTCACGGGTGAGCCCCGGAAGCTTTTGATAACCGCATTTCCCACCCGGCCTTCCTCTGTGAAGACCATCTAACCCTCCGTCGTGCTAAGAACCGTCCGAAGCGTCGGGCTCTTTTAACCAAGGGGAAGATGAGGCCGGATCAGCAGTGGCTCAAGCACCCACGCGTCCCTCCCCCGCGGCTGTGCCTGGGCTCCTCGACCCACGTTCTGCTCGTGAGGACGCGAATTTGGCCCCAGCTTTGAGCAATCGGACGTGTAAGGCGATGGGTTGGTGAAGGGCGGCGTCTAAATCTAAACCAACTCACCACGGGAGTCTCGTTTCATGTTTGTCAAGGGCAAATAACCAAACCCCTTTATTCTTCCACTTGCAATTTCTGCTAAACCCGTTACCCGTTTCGCACCCGTATCATCCCGATAGAAATCTAATGGTTGGGTTAACTTCGCTGAGCTTTCATTGCCCCTGCATATTTTTTATCCTGCATCCTACTGATTTCCACTTTAGAAGGATGAGAGTGGTACGAGCTCCATGTCATGCGGATCGTATGTCACGGGAGGAACTGAAGCTGCGTCTTCAGCACCGTGTTCAGTGTCCAAGTTTGGACGCTAAATGGTTCATGTTCTGAGCTGAATGTGTCTTCCTCACTGGCATTTGTTCCTCACTGGCATCCCCTTCTCTGCCTCCGCCTCCTCGGGTAACTGCTGCGCTAGGACGATCTTTCCCTTCCACATCCTCTCCTTCCTCAACATCCATGTCACCGTCATCGTCTTCCTCTTCCTGCTGCTCTACGTCTTCTTGGAATATCAACTTTCCCGGGGACGGGACTCTGAGCAGAGCGAGGGGCACAAAGGAGTCTTCTGTGCAAGGAGCTTCCTCCTCCTTGGACTGGACTCTGGCGTGGGTGTGGTCACCTCCATCCTCATCCAGTGGGGTCCCGAGGAATTATTGGTCCCCTCGGCTGTGATTATGGAGGACTCCTGAGGGTCCCCCCCATCAGCATGTTTTGGATTCCTTTGTAGACCCGGCCATGGCTGGGGAGGAGGAAGAGATGGTGGAGTCTCCGCCAAGGCTTTGGACTCTGTCAGCTGGCTCTGCACTGCCAGGGCCGGGCAGTCGTACCAGCCTCCTAGCACCACCGGCTTCACTTTTGAGCTGCGTGAGGGGGACAGCTCCAGGCTTCCCAGCCTATCGAAAACTGGGGCACTTGGTTTTCCTCCCACTGTTGAAGAATAAATCCGACTGTGGTGCATGCTATCAAGGCAGAGTGCTAGATAGAGCAAGTGCTGACTGAGTCCCTAGTATATGCTGGGCACTCGTCTGCACATATAACCGATATTAACTAAGTTCAACTTGCAGCAACTCTTTGAGTATATACTTTTTTTTTAGTTATTTCTTAATCGAAGCATAGCATACATACAAAAAAATTCAAGTCATAAGTATGCAACTCCATGAGCTATTACAGCATGAACATACTCCTAGAACTGTGCCAGTTACCCACAGGTCGAGAAATAGGACATTATCCCCATTTTGAAGATGAAGAAACTGAGGCACAGAGAGGTTAAGTAACCTGCCCAAGGTCACACAGCTAATCAGGAACAGAGCCTGATTTCAGGAGTTCTGGTTCCTTAGCCTCTTTTTCCTACTGTGCTACCCCTAGAAAAGGTATAACTGGGGGACGTGACTCATCTCAGGGTCCGGGAAAGCTTCTGAGGATCTAGGGTTGGATCTGAGCTCTAGGGGAGGATTGGGACTTCATCAGAAACGGGGAGAGAAGGAGGGAATTCCAGGCAGGGTGATCTGCTGAGAGGTCCTATCACATGGAGCAACTCTGGGGGGACGCAGGATACACAGACTCACCAGTCACCTGAGGGGCAGCCATGGGGCTCACAGAAGGATTCTTCCTGTCACAAAAGGTCTCACAGCAGTCATCCCTTAATAGCTTGCTGCGATGAAAACCTGCTTGGAGGTGGGCAAGCCACGTTTCCATAGAGAGGGTTAGAGAAACAGGACTTCCTTTGGAAGGGGCAGCACAGCCTTGGCATAATAGCTGGGAGGTGTAATAATGCAACCATACGACGGCCACAGCCCACAGCCGAGCAGCTCTGGGTAGTCATCGACACCCCCACCATGTGCGGGTGCCTGCCCAGGGTCACACAGCTGGTAGGAATGAGGCAGGATTTGAACTCTGCAGTCTGACTTGCCAGCAGTCCCCATGACTAACGCCGCACTCCGCAGCGTCCGAACAGACGGGCCAGCTCACCCCTCCGAGCCACGACCACACCCTTCCTTCTTTCCTGTTTTCCCTCCCACACACCCACGGGCTGTTTGTGGCTGGAGCACCAGGGTGGGTGCTGTGTCGTTTATATTCCACTAGACCCGCTGGACCTGGAGTCCAGCCTCCCTCCCTCCACTGGCATCTATTTTGCCCCAAACTTGCAAGGCCATTTAACCTGTGCGAGAACACTACTTCTAACAGAGAGCTCACTGCCACTCAGGCTTGCTTTTCTCCAAGTTTGTAGCTCTGAAGTTCAGAAAGTTCTTTCTTAAAATGAGCCCAGATCTCCCTTCCTGTCCTGGCTCTGCCTGTTTGCTGAGCCACCTACCAGGAGGCTGACAGTGGTCACACACGTGGCCTGAAGTGCCCAAGGACAGGTTTTCCATGAGCCTGGTTTCTCCTCCTCTACCCCCGGCTGATATGGAGCAGACCTGCTCGGGGCATGGGGCAAGGAGGCGGCTGTTACCATGGGACATTCAGAGTGCCCTCCCTTTCCCCCTTCAAGATTGGAGTCTGTGAGTCTAGGACCTGCGCACATAGCCTGCTCGTGTGTTCCTCAGTTTTAATCTGTGAGGAAGCCGCAAGGGACCCACCAGCTGCCCTCGTGAGCACGCTCACCGTGCCCCGTTCAGGCGGATCAGAAGTTACTTCACAGCCTTCACGGCGCTGCTGCCTTGCATTCGTTTCAGGATTTTAAAACTGTACACAGCCTTTCTTACCGTATTTATATCTCAGTGTATCTGTGTCTCTGTGCAGCCAGGCACACTGAGGCCTCCCAGGTTGTGGTGGCCCGGCATCTTCACAGCCACTGGCCCACAGCATTGGTCAGGCACCTAGTGTATACATGGACTTTGTCGGCTGCCACTGTAGACGGTCAGCGTGCCCTCTGGTGGCTGATCCACACGGCCCCAAAGGGAGGCTTCCCATTGCAGCTCCGCAGGTTCTGTCTCTGACTGCACACCTGCCCTGTCCCCACCGCCGCCTGCAAGACACAGGCCAAACTTTGGAGCTGGGCACCTGAGGCTTTTCGAAGCCAGCCTGGAGATGGCCTTCCTGCCTCAGTTCCTGCTACTCGTACCCAGGGCTGTCGTACAGAATTGTGGCAAGGCTTCTCCAACAGAATTCCTATAAAAAGCACCTACCACAGAGCTAAGTGCTCAACGAATGATAGCTATTTCTTTTTCTGCGATAAAAGATTGCACCTCTGGCCCTGGTTGATTATTTTTAGTGCTTTTCAGCAAAAAATAAGACATGTATTTATAAATGTTAACCAAGAGGAAGAGAGATATCCAATGGAAAAGGGGGTGCTGTGGCACAAAACCTGGCAATAGCAAGTGTCCAGTCACTGGGAGCTCGGCCCTCCAGCTCTGCTGGCTTCGAGGCGTAGAACACCAGCCGGGCAGGAGGCAGCTCCTGGGTCTGGTCACTTGCCCAGTCTGGGTCTGTTTCCTGCCTGGGACTCAAGGGAATGAAGCTGGAAGAACGTTGGAAGGAGGAGACCATGGACCTGTGTAAGGCTGGGCTGGGTCCAGCCCCCACCGAGGGCCTCTGGGTGCTCTGGGCCATTCCACCGTAGCAAGGACAACCTGGAGGGTCCAGGAGAAGGTAGACAGCCTGGGAAGGAATCCTTCTCACGCTGAATTGTTTGAGGACATGGAAATGTTAGGGCTGGAGGAAAGAAGTTTCAAGTGGCATCGTATCTTTTGGAGACTGTCAGTGGAAGAGGGGATGGACCAGCCGGAGCACGGACCATGGGTGTGAACACAGGTTGACAATTCAAACTTAATGGTGAGAGAGCTGTCCAGAGGTGGCAGGAGCTGCCTGGGAAACTGTGTCCCCAGGGGCCAGAGAAACACTCGTCTGTAGGAGGGTGTGAACAAGATCCACCCAAAAGTGGCCAACTCCGAGGATGCACAAGGCTTCTCAGCATTAGAGACTTAAGGACTTTCCAAGCATGGACGTTCTCTAATAGTAATTTTCAAATTGCTTTAAATTCACAGAACTCTTTTTTGCAAAGTTCAGTTTATGTAGATACCCACTCTGAAAAACGACTCGCTACAGAGCGGCTGTGGTTGGGGGAGGACATAGAACCCCACTGCTCAGCCTCCCCACCCTAACCCCCCAATCCTGAGCGCAGCGGGAAAGCTGCTATTCTAGAACCCTGCAAGCTGGAGCAACTACTCTTACGTCCACATTTAAGGAGTCCACTCCTTTTTGGCAGTTTCACTTCTCTGAACACGAGGGGCCCAGCTCTGGCTTCCTGCCTGCCCCCTAATCCCACTGTCTGGTCGGAAGTAGGGTGTTGGCTGCATTCTACGGATCCATGCTGGCTTCAGGCCAGGCTTGGAGCCTGCTTGCTGGTCCTTAGGTGTCTACACTTGGTCACTGAGAAGTCACTCCACAGCGTCTCCACCTACCATACCCGATTCTGTAGAATTAAGGCATTTCTTACTCCAAGAGCTGTGCGGGTGTCAGACCCCAGCTGCTGCTGTCTTCTCGGCAGCTGGCGCTGCAAACTGATGTTTTCCTAGTATGAAAAGTCACAACAGTAAAACCGAGAAAATGGTGAAAATGCCACTTCGAGGTTGCAAGCCTGCAAAATAGACGAGGACTTGCCCTCGGTAGTGGGAGTCCTTCTGGAAGGTGTAGAAGGCGTCCTTGACCTGCTATTGCCCTACTGTCAGGCCGCCGCTGAACTCTCTAGAATCTGGGTCTTCTTTCCTCTTGCCTTCACCTCTGCCAGGCTCAGGCTCCATACAGTCCCAACAGCCTCTCTCTGGCCCCAGGCTCCCTGCCCACCACGGGGGCTCATAAAACAGGAGGCTCGCAGGTCAGACCTTGCACATCCACACCCAGGTGAAGGCTTTTCTCCTGGGAAAGTCACCCCAGACCCAACCCCGCTGGTTCCTTCCCCGATCATCCATAGCGCTTTGCACATTGTCTGAATTACTATTTCTATCTCTTTGTTTTATGATCTTTTCAGTGCCTGTTAGTCACTTGAGACCAAGAGCAGAGTCTTATTTAACTTTACATTTACGGCCCTGGCCCAGCCCCAGGCTCGGACCAGGTCTTCGTAAGTACTGTTGAGGAAATACACAGAGCGCTGCTTGCAGCTCACACTCCTGCTGAAAGCAGGGACTCCACTGGTGGGTTCTGTGCCTGTGTTGTGCTACATGTGTGCCGTGGAATTCCTGGCACAGCGGGCCTGTCCCTGGATGCTGCACTGAATGTCCCCCACACTGAATGCTGTCATGTGATGTAATTTCTGCAGAACTCTGACAAAAAGAGAATCTGGGGTATACCCAGAACCCAGTGTGAACTTCCCTTGTGACCCAAAGCTCAGCCTCCCCAGTTCATTTCTCTTTCACCAGGGAGTGTGTTTCCTGCCTCTTGGCAACTGAATATTTTTAGCAGATATGCAGCTAAGCAGGCCGTGCCACCTGGCGCTTGCTACTCTTCCCACAGACATCCCTTGCTTTTTGAGTGTCACCGGGGGAGCCGCATGTCGTTGCAGACAAGTCAGCCAGCTCACTGTGGCCAGACCTCCCAGAGCACAGTGACCGCTGGGAACTGGCCCTGAGCCTCCCTTCACAGGACATAGGCTGCCCGCAAAAGTGGGTCTCCAAGCGACAGCACCTGCGTTCCTAATCACATCTTCCTCTTGCTCTGCGTGATCATACCCAAGTTGCACACCTCTGGCGGGGGAAAGCATATTTGATGACAAGAGCATAATAAAATCAGAAATTTGGCAAACCCTTAAAATATCCAAATTTGGAAGGGATGCAAGAGTTTTACAATTAAGTGTTAATAACATGAAAAAGTCAGTAATATAAATGCAGAATAGCCTCGTAGAATTTCAGATTAAGACGGTAACTTGGAGGCCATTGAGTTCATCCTCTCGTTCAAGAGAATAATGCAGCTCGGTGGAGAGAAAAGTCATGGGCTTGAAGGTCAGACATGCCCCTTCGTACTAGCACATGACCTTGGAGAAATTACTTTGAGCCAGAAGTTTAGCTCCAGGCTGGATCTGCCTCTTGTATTTTATTTGACTCACACAATGTTTTTTTAAAAACAGAATTACACAGCAGTTAAGTACCTGAACTTTGTAGGCAGGTGACCTGGGTTCAAATTTTCATTCCATTAACTAACTGGCTGTGTGACCTTGGCAGGTTGCTTAGGCTCTCTGACTCTGATTTCTCACGTGCAAATGGGAATGATTGGAGCCCCCATCTCACAGGGCTGTCATGCAATTTAGTGAGGTAATGCACGTAAAGCATTTAAAACCGTGCTTGGCACCCAGTGAAGGCTATGTAAGAGTCTGCTAATGTTTTTAGTTTAAAAAAAAATCTGGATGTGTGGTTCTCTTGAAAAAACTGGAAGATATGATGACCTCACACAACATTTCGTGGGTGCCCCTACAGAGAGAGGATATGCCCTGCCTTCCAGGTCCCCATGGTCCCCACCCCTCCTCTTCCTCCTGTGCCTCTCCTTTGCTCTGTCATGTTGCCAGCCCATCCCCCCTCTAGTGCCCTGAGCCTCCACTTGGTCTTAGGAATAAATATATCCATTTATATTTATTGGAACAAATATGCTAAACTAAATATATCCAAACGAACTAAATATATCCATGTTAAACATTGCGACACAAGTAAACAAGTGAGTGCACCTAAAGTCCCTCTGTCACTGTGCTGGACCTATCAGGGGCACACACTAATCATGAACTCCCTCCTGCTAGCAGATCTCATGGCCTGTTCATCTGGCCTCTGGGCATGCAGTGCTAGTGATGGGGAGCTCACTACCTTACAGGGCAGCTTCGTTGCTGAGTCTTTGTCGTATTCAGAGTCCAGGAACAACCACCTTGTCCCTTACCTTGCCTGAAAGCCTATTTAATTTCCACTGTGCCCCCTCTTCTGGAACCTTGAGCAGAGGGATGTGCCATCTCCTTTGTGCCAACCCCCCGTGTGCTTGGTGGAAGCTGCAGGTTTTAGAAATGCCTCCGCAGAGTCTAGAGCCACAGCCCAAGGTGTCGCATGCTGATGGCAGGGGAGGACCTCACACTGGGTCATGCCATGTCACACTTCAGAGCACAGGAGTCAGATCTGGGGTCCAGTCCCTGCTTCACCACTTTATAGCTGCCTTCTGTTTCCTTCTCGACTGGGTGAAGATAGTAAGACCCTCTTGATGAAGAGGTTGTAAGAATCTTTTTCTTTTCCTTTGAGTCTATGAGTCTTAGAGCCGCAGCACAGGAATGCAAACAGATCCATCCAGGAAGAGCCTGGCCCTTCCACGCCCCTCCCCACGGCCTCCACTGCCCTTTCGCCCCAGGCAGCAGGACAGAAAACTGCTTCCAGGCAGGGGTCTGGGAGCCCTAGTGCCATGCCATGGATCAGGCCCTCCAGCCCTGAACCTCAGGCTGCCCAATGTCAAGGTCCCTCGAGGCAGCCAAGACATTCAAAATCCACAAGAATAAAACCAGACATTGCTCTCCAGACTGACCGATGCCTCCGGCTTATCAGGGCAGCAGAAGACAGGTGGGCAGTAAGGCCAGGAGAAATTGCTCCCTGACCCGGGAGCTGAGTTAGCCCCACAGACCTACCAGCGCTGGGCTGTCTTGCACCCTTGGAACAGGCAAGGGACCGGTCACTTGTCCCCCTGGGTAAAGGGCAGCCTGTGGCCCAGGCCTCCAAAGGGCAGCTTTGGGTGGAGGAGAGGGGCCAGCAGAACCTGGGAGGCAGGGCCGTGCCCCTAGGGACCCCCACCGTGGTTGTCTGGTGTCCTGCCCTGGCTTTTATGGGGAATTTCTCAGCAGGTGTCAGCACGTGGGGGCTCCACCCCAGGCCGGCAGCCTTTCGGGAAGGGCTGGGTGGAAAAGGATGCTATTCCTATTTGTCTGCCGTGTGACAGGTCCTTGGGAATACTGGAGAAGGGTGGCGCTAACGAGACCTTGGTCAGCATCATCTAAAGGTATTTGTGCAGCCGGTCTGTGCAGCAACAGGGAGCTGAGTGAGAAAATCACTGGCTGGGTGATCCTGGCCATGTCACATGAACTCGTTGGGACTTGGTTCCCGTTTCTGCAGAATGGGGATGATTCTCCAAAAATCGTAAAGGGCTGATGGGAGGGTTAGATGGTGTCAGGCATGTGATGGCACTTTGCTGTCTAAGGGCAAGGGACATTGTTTCCAAGGGAAGGAAAGTGACTTGCTCGAGGTCATCCGGTGAGTTCCAACAGGACCCAGAACTCAGACCCAAGTCCCCTGCTGCCCTCTACCCTATGAGCAGAGTGGTTCCTGTCAGAAAGTGGGGTGTGTTCAGGCAGTCCATCACGGTTCAAGGGGACCATGGCTCTGTCCCCCGTCCCTGGGGAGCCCACAGCGTCAGGTTACACGTGTGCGCAGGGGCTTGGGGAGTGGGAAGGTTCAGGCTTTGAGTCTGACGGCAGCAGACCTGAGGCAAGAAGGCCTTGGCTTGTCTCTCTGATGTGCAGCCAGTAAGCGTCTACCGAGCACCTGCTGGGTGCTGGACGCTGTGCTAGGTGCCGGGGACGTACCAGCAGATGAGGTAGATGCAGTCCCTGCCCTCGCAGGGATAATGGTGACTACACTTGCGAAAAGGCCATTGCAGTGCCCTCGGCCTGACAAGTGCCCTGAAGGAGTGAGTGAGACCCCCCAGGCCCAGAGGAAGGGCGTGGGAGAGGCCTCTGAAGGGCAGGAGGTTTGCACAAGGCCCTGCAGGAATGGAGGCGCTGGTCAGACAGGAGAGGGGGCGATGCTGGGGCAGGGACTTTGGGGCTCCAGGTGACACCGGGTATGGCTGGAGGGGGAGTGCAGCAGAGGATGGGGGATCGGTGAGAACTGGTGGAAGACGGGCTGGAGAGGTGGCCAGGGCCAGATGGTGCCCTGGGCCTTCTGGGCCAAGGGAAGGGTAGGGCTTCGTTCCGAGGGCAGTGGGAGAAGCACGCCATGGGGCCCCCGGGCTGGGAGGAGTGGCAGGACCTGACAGATTCGGGGAAGGCTCCCGCCGGCTGTTTTGTGAAGAAAGGGTACAGGGGTGTAGGAGAAGAGATGGTGGCCAGGGCTGGTGGGGGCAGAACGTGACATCCTTGCAACACGCGTGGACGGCAGCACTGATGGCTGTGCTGGGGGACTGAATATGCAGAGGGAAGGAAACGGAGCCGCCGAGGGGTGCAGGTGCTGTTCACTGGGACGGGGGCCAGGAGGAGATGCTGCAGGTGGAGGAACGTGGGAGTAAGGTTCTGGGCATGTGGGGTCTGAGGTGCCTGAAGACCACCAGGGGCGATGCTGAGGGGAGCGGATGTCCAGCAAAGTGGTCAGAGCTGGAGAGAGAAGGGGCAGGTGGAAAGTCACCTGGGGGAAGGTGGCAGGTGAGAAGGGCACAGGTTGGAGCCTGAGGTGCCAGCATGGGAAGGAGCTCGCAAAGAAGACACAATCAGTAGAGAACAGGGTCACCAAAGCCAAGCAGCTGCCTCTGGAAGGCCGGGGAGAGCACAGGCCGTGCGGTGTGAGTGTGGGGCGTGGGGTGTAGCAGCTCTTGCTGGGCGTGGAAGCGCACACCCCGCAGGCTGAGAGTGCACACCTCCCCCGAGTGCCGTGCCAGCGGACCCCAGGGCTTCAGGGGTCAGAATGTTCCTACTCCTGGAAATATGCCAGGATCTCCTCTCTTGGCCCCGCCGCCTGCCACAGCCTTCCCCACCCCGTCTGGACCCTGCACATTTATAGCCTTGGACCAACAACTCAGCCAGTAATGATCCTACTGAGCCCATGGCACTACGGGCTTCCTTGTAAGGGCAGAAGTCGATTTTTGATTTGGGCTTCAGGGGCATCTGTGGACCTGAGCCCCAGCAGGTGGGCCGGCCACCCCAGGAGGCTCCTGAAAGCTGGTGGCACTTCGTGACCCATCCCCAAGTGCTGAGGCAAGGGCACTGGGAATCTGGGTCCCGCAGAGCTCCTGGGATGGGGGTGAGGGAGACAGCACAGGGCTCCTGGTTTCTAAACCCCAAAGCTGGGGAAATAATGGAGGTCCCTGTTACCTCCCCTCACAGGAGCGTCTGCGTGGCTCCCCAGCAGCCTGCACAGGCTTTGAGGCAGGCAGGCTCTGTCCGTTTCTGGCTGTGGGATCTCCCGCGAATCTGTCCCTCTCTGAGCCCCGGGGTCCTAAGGGCTCTTTATTGTGAGGTGGTCATGGCTTAATTTGGGTAAATTCCCAGCACAGAGTGAGCACGTAGCAAATGTAGCTGCCAAAGTTGGTGTAGCTGTGCTATTATTCTTACTCTGTTACTCCGGTGGCCCACAGTGGCTGTTACTTGTGGGCACGGCCGTTGCGGGGGCTGGCTCTGCAAGGGAGGCCGTCTAGGAAGCGGCCCCACCTGTTGGAGGAGCAGGATGCAGGGGTCCATAGTGGAGCCCCAGGGCGATTTGTTCCTCCCACCCCGTGGTCCTCTGCGGTTCTGTGGCCTCCACTCCCAGTGTCCGAAGCTGGCTGGATCAAGCTAGGAAGCGCGTGCGTCTTCCGAGGTGGGAACCTGCCTCTTCTCCTCCTTTTTTTTTTCCTTTACCATGACGCCTGTTGCTCATAGGTACAAATCAAACGAAGAGTATGTATATGTGCGAGGCCGCGGCCGAGGGAAATATGTTTGTGAGGAGTGTGGAATTCGCTGCAAGAAGCCCAGCATGCTGAAGAAACACATCCGCACCCACACTGACGTCCGACCCTATGTGTGCAAGCACTGTCACTTTGCTTTTAAAACCAAAGGTAAGAGACAGTCAGCTGGGGCACTGCCCATGCCCGTTGCAGGGAGCTCCCCTCTGGGGGTCCCATCACAGAGCTCAGGGGCCCAGATCTCTTTGCCTGGAGCCTGGAGCACCCCCACTTCCTGGGTTCCCGCACCACTTGGTGCGCAGTGGCAGAGCAGCTGGCTCCAGACTGGGCCGCGGCACCCACGGCTGCTCCCAGCCATCTTCCTGGATCCCACACACAGCCCCCTACCTGAGGCCACCCTGCCTGCCCTGCCCGTGGCACTCTTGCGCAGTCCCCGGTTTGGCATCTTCTCTCATCACCCCTTCCTTTTGCATGCGTCCCTGGCCATGTATCCACTGATCTGACGACCCCAGCATCAACACTGGTCACTGCCACTCTCGCATTTGGAAATCCATTCCACTCCACCCCGAGCCACTTGCCACACTCACATGCCCACTTCTCACGCCAAAGTCCGCCCTGCCTCCACCCCCTCTCCACGACCCTCCGCCCCAGCTCTACCCAGCTTCTCTGCCGCTCTCAGCACAGGGCCAGAGCGGCAGCCCTGTCACCCCTGTCCCCAGCTATGCCCCACATCAGGGTCAGGACAGGCTCTGCAGTCACCTGTGAAGGAAGGGCCGGCTGTTGAGGGCATGAATCCCAGAGAGCTGTGATGGACGAGGATGGTGGCCTGGTCTGCTGCAGCCACGCAGGACCTGGTGTGGACGAACAAGCTGAGGCCATGTGGTTCTTGGATCGCACTCTTCTCCTGCAGGGGAGCAGGGAGGGTGCTCGCTGCAGACAGAGGTGCCTCGGAGGGAGGCCCAGGGCTCTTGGCACCTCCGGTGGCTTCAGCCTCTTGTGCTTTGCAGATTCCTGGGCCAGGGTCTGTACAAAGGGTCCTGTCTTCTCCTTCTAACAAGTCAGGGGCCTCCATGCCAGCCCCATGGGAGCCGCGTGGTTTTTCAGGGGACAAAACAAGTGGGCTGCCTTCGGCTTTGCCACTTGTTGACTTTTCTTCCCTTGGTAAAGCTGCTCCCGAGAGAGAGCCTGGGCAGCCGCTTTGGAGAGGGCCTGCAGGCTTCCTCGCCTCCTCCATGCTCTTGCCTGGGCCCTTCCCTTCTCTCTGCACGGGGTCAGGGGCCAGTTTACCGCGTCCCTGGCTCAGAGGCCTCCTCTCTGACCGAGTTCCTGTTCCTGGTCTCCTGACCGCAGGGACTGACCCCTGCCCTCTGTCCTCTAGCTGTCATCCTCTTTTGATGTAGATGGAGGTGCCCACCCTCCCACTTCCTGTCCCTGGTCCTCTTCTCTCTTAGTATCTCATAAACACTGTCCCAAAGGGCACCCCGAGAGAGCAGATGGGCCTGCAGCCCCCCTCCCCACCCCATGGGCGCATCAAAGGCATCCTCCACCCCCAGGGCCCTGCCATGGCCCACTTCCTTTGGCCTGAGGCAGCCAGTTGGGATTTTATAGAAGAGAGAGATGGGAGTAATTGATTGACAGTTTAAATAACAGTCTTTGACTTCAAAAGTAGAAAACTTCTCCCTTGAAGGTGAAAAAAGTGATCCTGGAAAACAGAATGATTGTTAATGCTAGAGCTGTAACTACACCCAGGACCCTGACCTGCTGGACACTGTCCCATCCTCCTCCTCTCTGTCAGCAGGTAGTTCCCTCCCCTCTCTGCAGGGGGTGGCAAGAAGCTGCAATCAAAGTGGGTCACAACTGCTGCCCCTACTCCCAGCGTATGTCCAGGGGACCACACTGTCCTCAGCCTGAGGAGCCCTGAGAGCCTCCCAGCCCAGGGCCATGCAGAGCACGCCTGTGCCCAGGATGCTGCCGTGGGAGCCATCACTCTGCATTGTGAGGCTGGAAAGCCCACCCGGCTGAGTTCCCAGCCCAAGCGGTCTCCCCAGGGGGACGCCATTCAATTCCCTTTGCCTTGCCCATTTTGCTGGATCTGAGAAAGGACTGGGTCCCTAACAAGGACCCCACTTTCCAGGAGATGCCTCCAGGAGAGACCCTTCCTGGGTCTCTCTGAGGCAGCACAGAGCCCTGGAGGGGCCCAAGAGCATAATCCGAACAGAGGGGCTGCAGACCCTCTGCATTCCAGGGCTGTGGAGCGTCCCCTGAGGGAAGGCCGTGGGGTGTGCTCTCAACCAGAGATCGAGGTGTGCGCTGAGCTCCTCCTCACGTGTGCATAGTGGCTTCCAGAAGACAAAAACCTTCCAGAGGCAAACCAGGGGGCGGATGGGAAATGGTGGAGTCTCAAACTCTGTGAGCAGCAGAGCAGGCACCATGTTAGGGTGGCGGCACACGGAAGCAGAGAAAGCTCCCTCTTCACGCTGTCTGCACGACAGGTGCAGGGAGGGAGGACACGGAGCTCCTGTCTGTCCCCGCAGCCAGGTGTCTCTGCCGAGCGCCGGGCCCTCTCAGCCACAGCTCAGACAGATGGCCCCTCCTGTAGGGCCACCTGCCTCCCCATCAGGCCATCCTCGGTCCTGGGCCCTCCCGGCACCACCACCTGGCTGCACCCGTGCCTGGGAGCCCTTCCTGTCTGTCTCTGTCTGCCGTCTGTGTCTCGTCTCTGTGTCAGACGTCGTGGCGGCAGCGAGGGCCTCTGGGAGCTAGCTGAGGAGCGTGCGGTGGGTGGGGCCGGGAGAGGCCTGCGGTGGCTCTGCGGAGTCCGGGGGTCCCGTTTCCTCTTCTCAGATGGTTCCCAGAGGCCAATGGGGTGGCTGTGCCATGTCCAGGCCCTTGCGCCGATCGCCTCAGGGACAGAGGTGGCAGCTGTGGACAGGCCTCATGTCCGTCAGGCCTGCAGGGGCGGGGGCAGGGCTGTGGGTCAAAGCCCAAGGAGGCAGACAGGGGCACTGGCCGCTCTCTTGGCAGAGGTTCCGCCTCCTCCAGACACCCATCACTCCCACCCACTTGCCTCTCCCCCTTCATCGGGGTTGCCAGGCTTTGGTGGGGGCTGGGAGGACTGTGGGGAGCTGTGGACTCTGCCTGACAAGCCCAGGCTCTGCCCCTTGACAGGAAGTGGTGTCCGGGCACCCGTGTCCCTTGGTGCACCTCCCGCCATTCACAGCGGAGGAGACAGTCCTGGAGAGGGGAAGTCACAGAGGGAGCCTGGACAACACTCAGGGCTGCTCATCCAGCATCCACTCCTGTCACCCACAAAGTCACCTCCAACTCCCTGCCCCCTCACTGCAGCCCCCACAGTGGGGACAGAGGAGAGGCAGGCCTTTGGGGCCCCCTGGTGCCTTCTCCGGAGAGCCCCTGGGGCCTAGACCGAGAGGTAAAACCATTTCACCACGAGCATCATCTTAGCACCTCTCTCCTCCATACCCAGCATGGTGTGTGGCAGAGTACCCCCTGCTCGATAGAGAGTGATTGTCATGGTGGGGGACGGGGAGTGCTCTCTGCCAGGCACACTCTGCTGCCATCCACATGCGCCACCTCATCAGCTCCTCCCACATCCCCACAAGGTAGGTGTTACTTCACAGCCACAGAAACTGGGGCTCAGACAGTGAGGGAACTTGCCTGAGACCCCATAGCTAGCCAGTGGCAGAGCCCAGTCAAACCCAAGGCCACCAAGCTCCAAACCATCTGGGTTCCATTCTGCCACCCGGTGGAGGGAGCAAGGACCCCAGAGTCCTGGGGCCTAGGTCCAGATGGTGCTCTGCACGAACTAGCCCTGTGACTTTGGGCCAGTGGTTCACTGCATTTGCTAACAGGAGCCCTGCCAGGACCTGAGACAGTCAGTGATCTTGTATAATGGTGTCATCAGCACCTGGCCCCTGAGTGAGATCAGAGGCAGAGAAACCTCGTCTGGTGGGGGGTGAATTACATGGTCTGTGAGGATCCTTCCAGCACTTTGCTTCTGTGATAAGAGGGGCATTTCCCACACGTGGCTATTGGACACCCATTGTGTGCCCGGCACCTGACTTGGCTGAATATAGACCTAAACCTTCCAGGCAGAACACATGTGACAAATGATGTAATAGCCAGAATGAGTAGCATTTATAGTCCTCTGTGGCCTGCGATAGTCAGGGGAGGGGGGCCTGGTTCCAGAACCTTAGGACCGTTGGTATCTCTGACCCACGGAAGACCCCGGTGGCCTTTTCCCACCTCGACTGTCCTACTCGCGCTTTGCCTGCTCACGGCAGTGAGAGTGGAGATCCACGAGGTCGGATGGGGACCTTTTGGGACCCCTCAAGATGACTCTGGAAGTTATGGCTCTGCTCCCTCTAAGGTCAGGAGTAGAACCCTCAGGTTTCTGTCCAGTTACAGGAGGAAAACCAAACTCGGGAAGTACAGAGTCATGGACTAGGACCACGGGGAGGAAAGAGGAGGGGAACCCCAGCTTAGGGCTCCCCATTAACCTCTTAGCAATACCCCAAAGTTCCCTAAAATTCCCAGAATGATTAAGAAGCCTCCTTTGATTCATCCATGGGCTCTCTCCTTGTTCACTCATCCATCTGTCGATCCATCCATCTCTCCCACCCTCTCATCTAATAGTCTTCCTGTCCATTTATCTCCCCATTTATCCTCTCATCCTTTCCTCACTTGCTCCTCCTGTTCTCCTGTTTGTTCTCCCACCCGCCCATCTTGCCATCCGACCTCCCATTCTTTTATCCTCCTGTCTGGTCCTCCCGTGCACTGACACGTGCCTGCGTCCATTCATGCATCCACCTGCCATTCTAGCCCCCATCCGGTCTGCATCCTCCCATCCAGCCCTCATCCGCCCATCTGCTTACTGACCCATTTCCATCTATCCTTCCATTTGTTTTCTTCATCTGTTCACTACCCTCATCTGTCCATTCATCTTCGGATCTACTCATCCAGTGTCCCAGCCCTCTGTTATCCACTTCCTGTTCTTCCATCTCTCCATGTTTCCTCTACCCACATATCCGTCCATCTGTCCGTCCATCCATCAGTCTCTCTGTACATCCATTCCAGGAGCCTCACCTCTTTCCATTTTTCTCTCCTCCATCTGTCCATTCAAACTTACCAATAAATGAGATTATTAAGATGAAGCACCCAACTCAGGTAACTTACAGTGTAACATGTGAACGCCACATGGAAATAGAGTCCCCAGAGCAACAGTGAGCACATCACAGTCAGGGAGTGGCCCAAAGGAACATCCTGAGGCATCTGGCCTGCGTTCTCCTGGGGCAAACTGGATGCTCTGCCTCTCCTTTCCAGAACATTCCTGTCCACAGGGCTTTGTGGCCTGCGCCATGCTGTGTGCATGTGGGGAGCTGAGGTGTTGTTAGTGTTCCCGATTCCCCTGCCCGCCAGCCTGTGCGGCTGCACCTCCAACTTGGAGCAGAGTCAGCCTCCCCTCCAGGGGCGTCGCAGGCACGGAGCAGGGCAGAGCTTCACTAGGGCCTTCCCCGAACCACCCTGGTCCTGTGTCTGCACTGTACATTAGCCTGGGGAAACTGAGGCCCAGGAAGGGGACTTCTCTAAAGAAAGCAGGCTTGGGCCCCCAGCCTTGTGGTTCGCGGGTCCCTAGCAAGTAGATGTCCCTACTCTCTGACCCTTCTCCATTCCCAATATTAACTTCGTCCTAGTTCTTCTTCCCAGACCCAAAGATTCTGCCCTTTGGGCTGCCCTAGGAGTGTGCCCACCCGCCACGCTGGGCAGTGGGAGCCTCTCATGGCATCCCAGCACTTGGGATGGCCCATAATCCATCTGAAGAGCGTCATCAGCTGTGGGCCCAGCCTTAAATCAGAAGCAGGAAAAACCTATTGCCCTTGAGTTGTCTTTAAATTTCTTTTTTGTTTGTTTTTTAACCAGCATCTCACCTCCTCATTATATAATACCCTCTGTCCCCTCACAGCCCCCTGGCCACCCCACCCCAGCTCCTGTGTACCACCTCCAACAGCAGCTGTGGCTGAACATCCTGGCCTGGGCACAAGGGCAGAGGGATGCCCTGGCCCCTGCCCAGCCCCTGCAGCTGGCAGGGCCTCGACTGGTCTGAGAAACCATGGCCTGCCAGCTAGGTGCTGCCTCCGTGAGCCCCAGGCCCACCCTGGCCCCCTGCCCTGCAGCAGAGCCTGAGTCTGTTCTCGTCTCTTTCCAGGGAATCTGACTAAGCACATGAAGTCGAAGGCCCACAGCAAAAAGTGCCAAGAGACAGGGGTGCTGGAGGAGCTGGAAGCCGAAGAAGGTAACGCACTGTCAACCTCCTCCTTGTCCCCTCCCCTCCTCCCCGCTTGCCTGCCCTCCCCCATCTTCCCCCCGCCTCCTT
>RJWJ010022525.1:0-26777 GCA_004363605.1 Indri indri | reverse complement strand
TGCCCAGTAATGGGATTGCTGGATCAAATGGTAATTCTACTTGCATCTCTTTAAGGTATCTCCATATGGCTTTCCACAGAGGTTGCACTAGTTTGCAGTCCCACCAGCAGTGTATGAGTGTTCCTATCTCTCCGCATCCATGCCAACATTTATTGTTTTGGGACTTTTTGATAAAGGCCAGTCTCACTGGAGATAAGTGGTATTATTTTTAAAGCTGAATTACAAAAGAAGAAATAATACAGTTGCACTTATGGAAGATACCCCCCCCTTTAATTACCTTTGTTTAAGTTTATTGTGCCTTTAATTACCATTGCACTGAATACTAGGAAAAAAAATGATAACGTAGTACAAAAATGGTAAACAATAGCGTTTTCCATTTCAGAAAATTTTCGTTTTCTTTGAACCTGCTTATGAGTAGGGCCTTTGGAATTATTCTGCATATGCACATGAAAGCACTGGAAATCTTCTCTGTGAGCAAACCATGAACATCTCATTAATTTAACTTCCCAAGACATCAAGGAAAGAACGAAGAATTGAAATTACTATTTATTTTCTATTCCGTTTATTGGCTTCGGGCCACTGACAAATGAGAAAGTTACACGGGTAGAGAAATTCTTTTTCAATCTACGTCTCAGCAGAAATAGAAATCAAAAAAACAAAAGGTAGTCTTTCGGGAATAGTGTTGGGAAGGGCACCCGAGAAACTGCTCCCTCCCTGTGAGAGTCCTTTCTGTGCCTTCCGCTAATCACAGACCTCCTGATTTTCCTGGTTGCACTCTGGGGCATGTGGCATTACCAAATGATTTCTGGAATCCAACAATTTTAGATCTAGAAAAGACCTCAGAGATAGATATTCCTTCCTCATTTCTCGAAAGAGAAGCTGAAGCCCTGTAGGAGGTGAATCACCTGCCCAAACCCACACGGCCAGAGCAGATGCAGGCCTGACACCACTTCTCTCTGCTGCCATCTTTCTTTGAGAGGAGCAAACCAACCAACAGATGGAAACACTGAGCGACTCCTACATGGACTTGCCTGATTCTCTAGTTTTATCTTGTTGGCAAAGGGAGGGGTTTGAGGGAAGCTTGAGTCACTTGTTCCAGCATACTCCCCTCCGTTAAGCTCTCCTTTGAATCACATGCTGTTTTTCCTTTGGCCTTTAGTTGCCATTGCACTGCAAATAAAAATAACCCAAGTTCTTAATGTGCGTATTTGCAAGAACACTTGATTGTATCTCTCTTCATCAGTCCTATCTGCAAAGGCCACAGCCCTGTGCTCTGCAAGGACTTTTCCTCCCTGGGGGCTTTTCTTCTTTGCAGGGGGAGTTAGCCTCTCCCTTGGTGATGGGCCAGGTGTGAACAACCTCCTTATGTAACAAGCCCCCTTTCCTCTGCAGACCAGATGAGTTCTTGGGCTCTGTGGAGAGACAGTTGCCATGCTAACTGCTCCTGGACTGGGGACACAATCAGACAGCCACTTTGTCATGATGCTCCCCGCTCCTGGCTGGGCTTGTGTGCCGTGGCTCCAATTCAGGGGCTGGCTCGTCCTTTTTATGGCATTTGGAATCTTTCTCCTTATGGGTTTGGATTTGTCCAGCTTTTATCTTGGGGATGTTTGCTTTCTGCATCCAATCTTCTCTCCAACTCAGTCAGTATTTGCTTTCTGTGTCACCGTTCTTCCCTTGCTGGGTGTTTACCTTACTTTTTACCTTTCTGGCTCATTTTCACTCCCTTTTAATTCTCTCACTGGTAAATTTCTTTTAAAATTTTATACTCAAAATTACCATTTATTTCTCCCAGGGTCCCTTCAGCTAGCCCCTGACTCTGAATCCTCCTTGTTCCTGTGAACAACACCTCTGTCTATCCCCATGTCACCATACAGCACAAAACTCTTTGACATACAAGTCTTTTTTTTTTTTTTCTTGTCTGATCCTCCATCTGAGAGGTTGTATGCATATTTTCATGAAGACCCTGACCAGCAAGATCATAACCCTGAAGGGGAGCCCAGTGACACCACTGAAAATGTGAAGCCAAGATCCAGGCTAAAGAAGGCATCCCCCCAACCTGCAGAGGCTCACCTTTGCAGGTAAGCAGCTGGCAAATGGTTGCACTCTTTCTGACTACAGTATCCAGAAAGAGTCAACCCTGCACCTGGTCCTCCATCTGAGGGGTGACTGTTAATTCTTCAATCTTGCATTCACAGTGCCCAATGATGGCATTACTCTGCACTATGGCTGTTTGCCGCAATTTAAGTTTAGAAATTACCACTTTCAGTAATAGCTGACCCTGTTCAAAATGTTAATAAAGGTTTTGGTGCACGGTGAAAACAAAACAAAACAAAAACATGAATTTTGCCTATTGGTGAAAATAGAGTCTGCCTGAAAAACACTAGGAAATTAAGATGAGGATGTCACTTAGCAACAAATACCCCAGAAATTCCTCAGCTTCAGAGAAATTTTGCCCACTCTGACAATGGTTAAATGATGCATCTGGAATCAACAACTTAAGAACTTCCCTGCCTCTGACATCAATACGAAATGACTCACACTTCACACCTGTTATTTCCTCTGCAAGGAAGGCTCTTTCTCCTGCTCACGGCCTCACTATTTCCTGCTCAGACTTCAAGTCATGAATGAATATCACCTCTCCAGAGAAGCATACCCTGACCCTCTCGTCTGAATTATATACTTTGATTTGATCCTCAAGTCTGTAGCCCAAGCCTGTCCTTTGGATTCCCCACTCTGACATCCAGCTGCTTGATGTCCCCATCAGATGTCCCAACAGGCATCTTAAACTTAACAGTATGAATTGAACTCTTTATTTTTTGACCACCAAATCTACCTCGCCAGCCCCACTTGTTACCTTGTTCTGTTCGCACTTTCCATTTGGCTAAAGAGTACTTGCATTACACTACGCAGTTTGCATCTAAAGAATCACAGAAGGTTTTGACAATGGAGGAAACTCATTGCATCTGAATCCTCAGAATAAAATGTTCACTTAGAATCAAGTTGGAAGGTCAAGTCATTTCATATATATATGTATATACATATATATGTACATATATATGTATTATACACACGTACGTTTATCACAAGAAATTGGTTCATGTGATTGTGGACACAGGCAAATCCCCAGATCTGCAGGGTGAGTTGGCAAACTAGACATCCAGAAAAGCCAATGGTTTAGTTCTGGTCTGAATGCCAGCAGACTCAAGGCTCATGGTAGCTGATGTTTCAGTCCAATTCCAAAAGCAGGAATAATTCTCTTTTACTTGGAAGAGGATCAGCCTTGTGCTCTATTCAGGCCTTCAACTGATTTCATGAGGCCCACCCACATTAGGGAGGACAATCTGTTTTACTCAATCTATCAATTTAAATGTTAATCTCCTCCAAAAACACCCTCACAGAAACACCAGACTACTGTTTGACCACATATTTGGGTTGTATGGTCCAGTTAAATTGACACATGAAATTAACCATCACAGACGGCAAGTGTAACATACTCCTTGGATCCACTTTTACCAGTTCAGAGAGCCCTTCCCTTGGCTTCTGAGGACTGGGCTTCCAAAGGCCTGAATCTGGGCCTCTTTTCGGAGGACACCCTGGGGCTGCTACTGGAGCCACACTGCCCACATGGAGCAGACAGGCAGCGAGCATAGAGAGCTGGATGTTCTTTGGAATCTATCTTCCCCCAGGGTAGCTCTTGCCTGTTGACTGACTAACAGATGGTGCAGGAGTAGGAAAGCCCAGTGCCATTACTTCAATTTGGGTTCAAGTTAGGACTTTCTTCACTCCCTTACTGGGTCCTTCCAGGATCAATTCTTTCATAAAACAGTTGCACATAAAATCTTATCTCAGGTTCTGCTTCTTAGGGAAACTGGCCTGAGAAAACAGCCTTTCTCATAGTACCTTGTTGGTCACTGTCACTTTCTTCCTGAAGTCGAGCCCTACCAGAGTTTAAGGAAACGACCTAAAGTTTCCTAAAGCTTTTGCGTCATCAAATGGTCAAGTAAAAGCATCCTTTCTGTTCGGAATCACTAAGAAGAAACCTCCCAATTAGGAAGGTGTGAGCTCTGGAGTCAGCATGTATCTCTAGTCCTGGCCTTCTGTGGGCACATTCAATCTTGCTAGAATGTCCTCTGGCGGAGAACCCCTTTCACTCAAACCTCCCAGAAGGAGAATTATGGGGAGACTGCTGTTTGCTAAATTGTATGCTTTACTGTGAAATGAGAACACCAGGAGGAAGCCAGCTCTAATAATGACAAGATCCAGTTAGCATTTAATTTACACACATGCCGATCTATTTCATAACTGCAGGTTGCTGGTGAGGTATGTCCTCCCTCCCAGAGCCCTCAGTGACTGCAAAAGGTAATTACCGAAACGGCTCAGCTCTGCTCATGATATGGAAGCCTCACATTTCTTGAAATGACTTAACCCGTGGTATCACTGAGCTTTCCGTGAAGAGAACTGGGAGCCAGAAACCCATGTCAATGAGTGAAATATTCCTTTTCTTCACTCGGGTATACGAACTTACTATAATTACCTTTCTGCTCTGTTCATTGTAAGTAGTACCCAGGAGAGTGGGAAACACAGTCTTTTAAAGAGCCTGATGATAAACACTGTCAAAGAAAGCCCTTGAGAAAATGGTTGCACAGTGTTCTTGAAGCCAAGGCATCTCAAGGGATTTTCCGCTGGTCGATGAATCTGGGTCCTCGTAAGCTTGGAGTGTGGAACTTGGAGCACTCGTACACACACACACACACACTCACACTCACAGAGCTATTGCTTTTTAAAAATCTAATACCTGGAGTGGCTCAGGATGAATGCCTACATACTATGAGAAAGGAGAACAAAAGAGGAGCCGTGGATGACTCAATGAGCATTTCACTCATCAAAGTAAGTGGCCAGAAGATAGCCAAAACCATTGCCCATCATCTTCCACCATGTGCCTCACGCTCTGGCCAAGTTTGCTTCCCATCCCAAATTTGGCCTCTTGGCCTTCCCTGACCTTGACTTCTGGTCCAAGGCTTCACAGGAGATGAGACACCTCTCTGTGAAATAAAGTAGAAGTTCACAAGCTAGATTCAGGGAGCAGGATTCCCAGCCAAAGCAACAGCAATAAAAAGTCGCAGGGGCTGGAACTGGAGCCACATGTTGGGGAGCTATGATTAGTTCATTACGGCTCAACTCTAGAAGATAAGGAAGGACAGGCAGGCCAAGTCCACCTCAAGGAGAAATCCATATGCTGGGCAAGAGCCTGGATTTAAATAGGTATCACAGGGCTTCAGTCAGGGGACAGACACGATCCCATGAGGTTTTCAGAAAGCTCCCAGGGTCAGCAGGGGTGGATGATGAATTGATGGGACATTATTGGAGGCAGGAAGACTGGATAGCGCTGTTGCAGTGTGACAGCCCAGAGGGAAGTGCTGGAATACAGGATGGAAGAAGAAGGTGGGTCACAGTCACATTGGTTGAATAGAACTGGTGAGAAGAAAGGGTTTTGGAGGTGACGTCGTTGTAAGTGCAGATGGCACTGTGGCGGGAGCCCAGAAGGCCAATCTCCTGCAGCCTGTCCTTACCTCTGGAATGAGTGCTGGGTATATTAGGGGTGCTCCCTAATTACTTGCTGACTCAATCAATCTGATCTTCATCTCTCATCTCAACCCTTCTTCGGTAGAAGGCCCTCACCAGCCGTAAAATGATGAAACAGCAAATAATGTCACTTCAGTGGGTCTCGTAAATTTTCTGAATCTCTGTGTCTGCATTTATAAAATGAGGGGGCTGAACCAGGATCTCTGCTGATCGCCTCCAGCTCAGATACTCCAAGACAGCCAGTTAGCAGGAGTCTGAGCTGGCAGCTGCCTTCTGAGGGATGTTGGCAGAACTCTTGGGAGATGATCAGGCTGGGAGAGAACCTCCCCAAGGGCCCCTCGAAAGCCAGGGCTAGCCAAGGAGAGCTGCATTGATTTATTGTATTCGTGTTATTCACAGGCACTGAAACAGTCATTTCTGCAATTCCCTTTAGTAGAGAGAAAATAAAAATGAGCCCTGTTGCGGGGGAAGAGGGAGGCTGTGTTTCCAAGGTAAGCTCACTGGTGGTATAAAACTGTGTTTTTATTTAAAGTGAATTTCCAGTTGGCTGAATTTATGCTGCCTTTGATACCTACTCAGTGCTTTGAATACAACCTGCTTTTCCTGGCTTTGTTTTCCCCAAGCCTGAGGGGGGATCCCTCCACTGCTGATGAAAAGCTCTTCAACAACAGCCTGTGAGTGTTTCACTGATAACATTCTCTTGACTGCTTCATCAGGGCAGCCCTGGTGCAGGTGGGAGCCTGTGGCTGGGTCTCTCCAGACAGGTGTCGCCAGCTCTGGCCTTGAGCCGTCAGGATCTTACAGACAAAGAACCTAAAAGGAGGACACTAAGGTTCCCAGAGCAGCCTTGTCCCAGACTTCACCCTCGCTTGAATCACTTTTCCGTTTTGTACCTCGGCTCGCTGGCGCCCGCTTCCCCTTGTCAATTCCGTGAAGTGAGTAGGAGGTTATGTGGTGAACACTGTGTGCTCCTGGTTTGAAAGAGAAAGAAAGGAGAGGCTCTGTACAGTTCTGCAGGGATTTCAAAGCTAACCCTTGCCGACTGTGCGGAGGGAGGCAGGGCTCACATAGCAGTGAGCTCTCAGGGCTGGAATTTCCCTGGATGGAAGTGCTGGGCTCAGAAGCTTTGGTCCAGCTTCACAGCTCCTTCATCTACAAAATCACAGAGAGCCGTTACATAATCTCTGCTGCCTCTTGCAGGTCTGAGATTCCTGGAAACATACCCTAGTTGTTAATATTCGTCGTTCTTGTTCAGTGAGATTGATACCTAGAAGCCAAGGGAGAAACATGAGTGCCCTTGGGTCTTTCTACCTGCATGCTTGAATGAGAGCTGTCCAAAGTGCTAAGGAGCTGGAGGGAACAAAATCATTTATCATGCAAACTAGGGAACTCCACAAAATGAAAAAGCGTGCTCTGGGTATTTCTACCAGGACAACAGGCCTAGACTGGAACAATTCAAAGCACTGTGTCTTTGAGTGCAAAACTCCTTGTTCCTAATATTTGAATATTCTCACTGAGGTTTCTTCACGTTTTGTACCTGGAGAACAGAAATGATGATTACATGGAGAACCTTGTTCTGACCCCTAAGATGAAGTGGGTGGGTTTGATTCCTTGTTACCAAGGTAACCTCTTTCAACAAGCCTTGAAAAGATAATTACTCTGTGTGAAGACTTTTCTGCTCTGCATGGCACACCAATGCAGTTCAGAGACAATACATTTACATACGAAACGACAGACACAGGCAGAATCGCCTTGATTGTATGAAGTGCAGCTATATTCAAAGTACAAACATCTGTCTATAAAAGGACTTAATCAGCTTTCGTTTATGTGTCTTGTCTTAATATATAAGATACAATTTTAGAACTATAAGGATTTAAAACAATAAACAGGCCCAATTTCCCCATTTTACAAATGACGAAACTGGAGCCTAGAAAAATTAAACTATAAGCCCAGTGTCTCAAAGCATGTTAACTGCAGAGGTGGGATTAAAAAGTGGATTTCCCGACTCCTGGTCTCATACTCCTCTCATCGTTTTGTGTATTTTTTATGACTATCTGCCAATGAAGCAGAACGTATTGTTAAAATATAATATTATTTTTAATTCTTTAGAGCAGTAATTAGTAATTGACAATAATTCAGAAATATAGAGGAGCACAAATTATAGTAAAATATCATATAGTCCTGCCATCCAAAAATAACCACGGTTAATTTTTCATATATATATTAACGTATATCTTTCCAATCTCCTTTCTGTATTTTTTAAAGAGAGAGATCACACGGTACTATAGTTTGATCTGCTTTTTTCCTGTAGCGTTGTATTGTAAATATGTTTCGTGTAATTAAACGTGCATTTGCAGCATCATCTTACTGACACAGTTTATCTCCCATCACAGTAGCTTTTACACACGTGGACTCGATGAACTTGACTCTCAAATTGGGCCTACCATGAATGTCTTATGCCTCGAAGGTCGCCCTCAATTTTCTCCAGATACAACTCTAATCAGTCCTAGAATCCAAAAAGACAAAAACCATCTTAGTCATGGCCTAAGGAAAAGAAGTCAAACCCACAGCTTTTAGACAGCAGGAAAGTTGCTCGGTGTTGTTTATGATAAAAGAAATGTATATCAAAATGGCAATTACCATTTTTCTCTTATTAAATTGAAAAAGTTAGACAAGTCTGACAGCACACTCCATTGGAGAGCACGTAGCATGTGGGGAAACCAGCACTCTCATGTGTTGCTGGTGGGAAGGAAATCAGTACAGCCCCTGTGAAGAGAATTTGGGCAAAATCTATTAAAATTATAAGTGCCTATACCTTTCAATTGAACAATACCTTTCTAATGCTAGGAAATATCATTCATATTTATCTTCCCAAGTGCAAAATGATTTGAGCTTGAGATTATTGATTGCATCATAGTGTCTTTTAAAATTTTTTTTATTTTTAATTATTATGGGTACATAAGAGTTGTATATTGTTATAGGGCACATGCAATGTTTTGATACAGGTATACAATGTGAATTAATCAAATCAGGGCAATTGGGTACCCATCACCTCCAGCATTTAACATTCCTGTGTGTTAGGAACATTCCAATTCTACTCTTTTAGTTACTTTAAAGTATGCCCTACCTTATCGCTGATAATAGTCACTTTGCTGTGAGAAAGATTGGAAATACCTTAAATGCCCATAAATAGGGAATCATTGGCTTATCCATAGAATGCAAAACCCTGTAGCTACAAAGAATGTGGCCTTTTGCATACTGATGTGGGGCAAGTTCCAAGAACTAATGTTAAGTGGGAAAAGCCAAAAAACAGGATGATGTATACAGTGTGTTGCCATTTATGGAAGATGAAAAAAACATTAAATATCTCAAGATTGCATAAGAGACTCATGTGTCATTTAGAATCTTGGGTACCATGGAAAGTGATATCCTCGAACAGGTAGCAACTTGGGTTCAAGTTCTGGCAAACAGCCACTGACCAGCAGCCCCCAGGTTGTGCTACTCATGTCACTTTTGTTGTTCATACAAGTTTGCTTTTTCTTTTTTATCTTTCTTTTATTTTGTTTCCCTTGTGGATGGCTGCTCTCCTCATCAAGGAGATTGAGAAAATTCAATAGTGTTTAATAAAGGCTATAGAAAACGGTAACTTCTGTGTTAGGATAGGACTTCGATTCTCCAGATCAACACTTGTGTTTGGCCTTTTATAAACAAACTGTTTGACATGAGCCCTAAATTAGCCCACAATCAAACAAGAAGGCTGAAAATAAAGGGAAGATTACTGTCATAATCTTCTCAATTGCTACTCATGACTGGACACCAGTGATTTGGGCAAAGAAGTTCTCCTACAAATAGTGGCTGAGCAACTGAGACAAGAACACCTGGACTTAGAGCCTTGTTACATTCTGGCATAAGCAAATCATTTTTCCTAGTGCCTCTCTTCACCACACACAGATGTTTTCCACGCTGGCTCTGACCTTTAAAGGATAAAGCAGTAAGTCTCCTATTGCAAGAAAGAGTCCGACAGGCTGCAGCCAGTGACTATCAGCTCTGTTCTGCACAAGGATGGCCATGAGTCAGGGCACCAGGGCTGTCACTGTCCTTCTCCCGTTATTGTGGCTTTGTCTTCTCCCTCTAAATCATCCTTCCTGTGGCACAGAATTTGATGTCTTCCACACGTTCATACCCTCCACTATAAGTATGAGAAAAACAGATCATACCATTAGATGGCTTAGCCAGCTTTTCATAGCTTTAGCAATCTTGAAGTCTATTCTGTTTAATTGAAAATATGTATTTTTCTTCTTCTGTGTGTCCATGAATTGCTGAGGGCAAGAAACTCAAAGTCCAAGTTCTCCAAGATAAAGGTTTGTGTTCTTTGTGCTACCCGATATTCCTGTGGCAGATAGTATTAGGATTCCCTCCACAACTTTTCAGCACTCACTTCTACATACTAAAAGCAAATGCCAGTGATTCTCTGCCCAAGTGATTCTTCTTGCCTGTGTACAGGGCAAGCCAAAAATGCCAGAGATCTCCAGAAGCAGCCCTCAACCAATGGCAGGTTGGGTTCCCTTCACGCATCGAATTTCTCCTCCTCCTTTTCCCCATCTGATCTCTCTCCCCTAGCTAGGAAAGGTTCTCCACTTTTAAGGACTTGTGTGATTAAATTGGGCTCACCTGGATAAGCCAGGCTACTTTTCCCCATCTCAAGTTCTGTAACCTTAATCACATCTGCCAAGTCCCTTTTGAAATCCATATAAGGTGACATATGTTCAAGTCCTAGGGATGAAAGCATGGACATCACTGGGTGATCTTCATTCTGCCAACCACAGTGGGATAAGGGTTAGTTTCACCACAGTTTCGGTCTCACAGTTTGGGAACCAAGAGAGCACTTCAAGCTGCAGAAAACTGCAGTAAGGAAGAGGAGGAGAACAATTCTGTTCTTTATTCTTTTCCTGCTCTCTTGTCCCCTCCCCTACTCCCTAGATGCCAGGATCCAAGCCATGAAGTGAGGAAAGGCAAGAAGGCAGAGGAGTCCTTACTGCGCTGCGGAGGTTTGCACTCACAGGCATGGCCAATGGTTAAATGACCCTTTTGTGGTTTCTTCAGAGGTTCTCTACAGGGCATTTCTCTTCTACGGCTCTAGAGCAGAGAAGCTACATCTCTGTTCAGGGTGTAAATGCAGTCCGGAAAGAAGTGCAAGAAGTCGGCCTGAAGGGCTCCAGCACGTGGCAAGAGATGGAGGTCCACCTGGGGGCTCAGCCTCATGAAACGCGGCTCCGTAAAGAGTGGGGAGCTGTGGAGTCAGGGACTGGGCAGAGGCTCAAGCACCCAATGGACTCTAAGAGAGGATCTGAGTCTCAAGTGGGCTTCCCCAGAAGCAGACACTGAGAGAATTTGAAGGCAAGCAGTTTATCCGCAAGTTTCCTGCAACACTGGCAGGAAAATGGGGATGTTGTATGAGGAAGGGAAGGCAGCCTATAAAGGGTGTGTGCTGATGTCACCTAAGTAAGGGACAACTGAAACTTCATCCCTCGGGAGAGCCTGAGGAAACGGTGTGGAACACACTTCAGAGCTAGCTCACTCGAGGGGCCGGAGAGCCGGGGTATTTGCATACCCTCTCCCAGCACCCACTGGCTGAGCATCCTCCTGGGGAATGTTTAATGCCCAGACACCTCTGGCCTGTGTGGCCAGTCACAGAGATGCAGAGGCAGGCATCTAAAGCCACCAGCTGCACATGGACAAAGCAGAGTTCTAGGCAAACAAATGATGCGTCTGGGCTGGGAGCGAAATGAAAGGGAAGCCTAAGAGGAAAGTGTGCATGCTGTTGTTGCACTCTAAGTCCTTTAGGGGTAGAATAGATCTCAAAATCTAGATAGGGATGAATCTAGAATGGAAAAGAGGGTTTCAAAGTAGAGAGATATAGGGTTCAAGAGGCCAACAGTATCATGATGTCAGGGGAGACAAAACGAATATGCACAACGACCACAATACAAACCGGCACGTACTAAAATCTGATTAGTGTGGCATAAAAATGAGAGCGAGAGCCATGGGGAATGAAGGAGACAGAAGAAGTGAGCAAAGCCTTTATGGAGAAAGCCGATGACCGTGTCTCCAAGGATGGATCAGAGTTAGCAGAGCTCTTCGCATCATTTGTTTTGCTAACCTCTTTCAGCTGTGACATTTAATTAAAGCCAGGGGGAAAGTGAGAGAGCAAATGAAGGTGTCAACAGCGTGAGGGGAAGAGGCATCTCCCAAGGTTCATTCTAAACACTGCCAAGGGGGTGTCCCCCGGGCGCAGGATGAACGCAATTGAAGAGCTTGGGTTTGCTGTGTGCTGAGATTGCCTCGGAAGAAAAGATCCCGCAGCGGTATTTCAAGGCTGAAATGGCTTTCTCAGCTCCCTTTTCCTAATTTGCTGGAGACTAGTCCAGAGAAAATAATTAGAGTTGCTTGGATAATGTGTTTGCTTTACCACTTTCAATTAAGGACAAGAATAAAGTGAGAGAGTGAGCACATACACAACGGTGGAAGTACTTTTTTTATGTTCCCACCATGCCTCCATGCAAACTTGCACAATATTTTCCTGGTTATTTTAAACTAATGAGTCCCCAAGTTCTTATATTTTAAGCAGTTTTATCAAGGTATAATTAACATACAATAACTTGCACATACTTAAAGTATACAATTTTGCTAAGCTTTGACACACACATACATGATGAAACCACTACTGCAATCAAGATAGTGTGAACATATCCATCTTCCAAAAGGTTTTTTGTGCTTTTTGTAAAACCCCCCTCCAGCCCCTCCAGCCCCTACTGGCACCCTGCCCCAGACAACCACCTGCTTTCTGTCACTATAGGTTGCTTTGCATTGTTAGAGTTTTACATAAATGGAACCACACAGCATGTATCCTTTTTTATCTAGCTTCTTTCACTCACCAAAATTACCTTGAGATTCGACTGTTATTTTTTTCTTTATCAATAGTCCAGTATTTTTCATTGCTGAATTGTCTTTGGGTTTTCAAGACTGCAAAATCAGATATTTCTTTAATTTTGAGACAGGGTTGTTATATCATTTTCCCAGGGCTGCCTTAACAAATTACCGCCAAGTTGGATGGCTTTAAACAACAGAAATTTATTCTCTCATGGTTCCAGAGGCCAGAATCCGAAACCAAGGAAACCAAGGTGTCAGCAGGACCGTGCTCCCTGGGAAAGCTCTAGGAGAGAATCTGTCCCACGCCCTCCTCTGAGCTTGTGGCATTGCTGGCAATCCTGGGCATTCCTTGGCATGTGGGCACATCACTTCCATCTCTGCCATCATTGTCATTCATGGCGTTCTCCCCTGGCTGTCTCTGTCTCCATGTCTCTTCTTCTCTTCTTAAAAAGACACCGGTTATATTGCATTCAGCATCCATCCTATTCCAATATGACTTCATCTTAACTAATTTCATGTAAAATGATCCTATTTCCAAATAAGTTCACATGCTGTGATTTTGGAAAGGACTTGAATTTAGGGTAGGGAGCAAACTCTCCTACCTGCTACAGTCATCCTTCCCCATTAAACCTTATATGTTTCTATTAAATTAAATTAAGAACAGAGAATGAATTTTTTTTTTTTTTAATTCTTGACCTATCTTGAGATAATGTGAGCTGGGAATCACATTTCCCAAACTATGTTCCAAATAATCACATATGAAATTACATTCTCTAAAAATAGGATGGTATGGTCAAGTAAGTTTGGTGAATGCTGGAGTGTCTTTATGGAAGGCTTGTCAAATCTTTACCATGCATAACTAGAATAAACTTGGCTCTTTTCATTGCCTTTCTCAGCACAGCACTGCTTTCAGAAGAGCTACAAAAGAACTGAAAAGCAATTTAAATCTTTATTGCAGAACTCTTAAAAAACACCAGAGGGAAAACATACTACATTATGTACAGTAAAAAATACCCCCAAATCCTTATCCATTTCTGCAAAGCCAACGGATCACCTGACAGCAGCTGCCCCCAAATTGTAGAGTCATCCTCTTACAAGACCTCCTCAAACCTTTCTCCCAAAATATAATCTGAGCTGACCTTGTCGCTTTTGCCCCCTCCTCCCCCGCCACCTTTCCAAATTCATTGTTTTTTCTACAAAAATGGAAAGCTCCTGCCCTTTCTAATGTAGAAAAAATCAGGCTTTAGGAGCTCTCTGGGTTTCCTCCCTAACCCAAACACACTGAAACTGACTGAGAATGGACAAAAGGAAGGATGGAGGATGTTGGTCTATGAGAAAGTCTACTAAACTGTTGCAGGCGTGGCTGAACAAAGGAAGGGGTGATGGAGGACAATGGCAGACTCCGGGAACATGGCACTACCATTTGTTCCGAGCCCAATCCCCAAGGCTTTCTGGAGAATTCCTAAACAATGGAAATTGTTGGCTCTGATACCTCTGGTTGTTCTACTCAAAAACAGACTGCCTGGGTGGACTCCCTCAGCTAGCGTCCAGATAATCAGCTTATACAAAAATTGTGCAAACGAGATTAACTGTTCTCAGACTATCAATAGTTTCCTTTTCTCCCCTCTGTCTTAGAACTCCTGTTTTTGCCTTTTTTTCTTGGCTCATTCTACCAACTGACTCCTTCTCATGTGAGTAAACAACATGCCTGCAAAATAAACTAATAAACATGATGCAAAAATAACTAGCAGATGTCTCTGAATTGTTCTTTGTTAAGAAACATTATTTCTTTTTGTCCCTGTCACATAAACAGTACTTCACAATGACTGTCTAGGTGGGGTATACCATGTACTCTCACTTTTCTTAAAGCTCTACACTTGCCTTTAAGAGCCTTTTTAGTAGCACATAGGAGGCCTCCAGTGCTAACACACACACCCACAATTTGCCAGTGTTGCTACCAGCCAGATCTGCAGCAGACCCCAATGTTTTCAACTGGAAGCCACTAAAAGGTAGGCAAGCAGCCCAATGAACAACTACCATGCGCAGGATATGCTCAAAGCACAATTTAATTTTTTCTATCATCTTCCCTTTAATGTAAATTCCCTGTTCCTGGGTGAAATCTTGGATAGGTCCAATGAATTAGGCAAAGACAGTATTATGGCCACTTTAAATAGCACATAAAGTCTTGATTTGGAAGTTGGAATGACCAGTCCTTGATAGCAATGAAATATTTGGACATGGGGTAGTGCCACATCCTCCGTCCTCTAGGTAGTCCTGCCGTGGCCTGTCGGTGTCAGAGGGTGGGGGCAGGGGTGGCTCTTCTTCATTGTTCCTCTACAATCCTCCCTCCTCTTCACTCGCTGACTGCAGGGCCTGCCCCCTCTCAGGGCTGGCCCAGGCAGAGTGTGGGCTGTGGAAAGGTCCCCTCCTGACGTATTAGGTATGATTTTCACTTATGTCAGGACTATCCGGTGCCAAGTGAACAGTTGCCAACCCTTTCTCTTAGGAATACCTTTGTGGGCCCTTCCAGATGCAGATCCCACAATGTAGCCCATGTTTCTCCTTTGGCCCACCACTCTGCATCCAGCCCATGGTTCAGGTGCTCACTGTTGAGGGTTTCATCACTCTGTTGAGGGAGTCCATCTGCCCAGTATGTGAAATGGCTCCAGGGGAGCTCTCTTTCTTCTAGGGTCAACAACTGGTCCACAGGAGACACTTATACATGCTGTGACCTACGGTAGACAGGAAACACACTCACTTTCCACAAGCAACAGCCACTCACAGCAAAGGATCTCAGCAACCCTTCCCTGACCTCTAGAATGTCCTGGGTTAGGAGACAGACTTCCATCTCCCAGGTCTCTAAAGCTCAGGGGATGTATCTCAAGTTCTGAGTGGCCTCATTGAGCTGTTCCCCAAAAAAGCTAAGGTTGAGATGAGGGTACAGTACTATCTTTACACCTCCTAGCAGCACAACTTTCTCTAAAAATATTCATCACAAAATCCTCTACATCTGCACTCACTTGAGCCTCTCTCTAGATGAGGTGCCCAAAAGTTTTGAAACTGATTTTCTTTGTAAATGCTGCATATGATGAGCTGGTGCCTCACTTTGGAATTGTTTTTCTATTATACCTTTGTTCTCATTAGAAACTTCAGTTTTAAGATCCTGTTGCGACATGTCAAGCTGTAAAAATGCTAGCATATCCTTTCTGTAAGAAAGATGCCAGAAATTAGACAGGCCTAGAACTGTGTGATCCTTTTCTTCGTTGCTATACTGACTTGATTTTTTTTTTCTCTCTCTCTCTCTCATATATAATGTAGGAAAAAAGACCTATGCAAATGTGAAAAAATATCAAAAAAACTATCAAAGTTAAATTTTAAGTACCTCTTTGAAGTTTTAAACAGTGCATCCTAAATTCCAAAATAATTTTAGGATAAAACATTTAAAATAATTTTTAAAATTGCTTTGAGAAAAAATCCAGATGTCCAAAAATAAGTGGCTTATTAAGTACATAAATGTGGTTTATATTTTGGATAACTAGACATTAATTACAAATAACAATATAGATCTAATTTTTCATTTTTTCTCTTTTATTGATGTATAATAATTTACATACTTATGAGGTACATGAGAATATTTGTTCCATGCATAGAATGTGTAATGATCAAGTCAGGGTACTGAGCATATTCATCACCTGAGTATTTATTGTTTTTATGTGTTGATATCATTTCAAGTCCTCTCTTCTAGTAACTTTGAAGTATATATAATATGGTTGCTAAGTATAGTCACTCTAGTCTGCTATCAAACATTAGAACTTATTTATTCTATCTAACTGTATGTACATACCCATAATCAACCTCTCTTCATCCCTCCTTCCCCCCACTCACCCTTTGCAGTCTCTGGTATCTATCACTCTACTCTCTACATCCATGAGATCAAGTGTTTTTCTCCCACAGAAGAGTGAGAACATGTAATATTTCTCTTTCTTTACCTGGCTTATTTCACTTAGTATAATAACCTTCGGTTCCAACCATGTTGCTAAAAATGACTCACTTTTATGGCCAAATATTATTGCATGTCACACATGTATTAACACGTATACATGTGTGCATATATGCCACATTTTCTTCATCCATTCACCTGTTGATGGACACTTAGGTTTATTCCACATCTTTGCTATTGTGAATAGTGCTGTGACAAGCAGGTGAGTGCAGGTATCCCTTTGATATACTGATTTATTTTTCCTTGGATAGATACCTAGTAGTGGGATTGGTGGATCATGTGGTAGTTCAAAAGTTTTTTGAGAAATCTCCGTACTGTTTTCCATTGTGGTTGTACTAAATTACATTCCCACCAACAGTGTATGAGTTCCCTTTTTTCCACATCCTTGCAAACATCAGTAATTTTTTTCTCTTTTTAATAGAAGCCATTTTAACTGGGGTGAGATGATACTTCATTGTGGTTTTGCTTTACATTCCCCTGATAGTTAGTGATATTGAGCATTTTTTTATATACTTTTTGGCCATTTTTATGTCTTCTTTTGAGAAATGTCTATTCATGTCTTTTGCCCAGTTTTAAATAGGATTATTTGGTTTTTAACGGTTGAGTTGTTTGAGTTTCTTGTATATTACAAATATTAGTCGACTGTCAGATGAGTAATTTGCAAATATTGTCTCCATTCAAGAGGTTGTCTCTTCACTCTGCTGATTATTTCTTTTGGTGTGCAGAAGCTTTTTAGTTTAATATAGTTCCATTTGTCTATTTCTGTTTTTGTTGCCTGTGCTTTCGAAGCCTTAGTCATAAATTCTTTACTGAGACCAATGTCCTGAAAAGATTTCCCTATGCTTTCTTTTAGTAGTTTAATAGTTTGGGGTCTTAAATTTAAGTCATTAAACCATCTTGAGTTAACTTTTGTATGTGGTGAGAGATAGGGTTCCAGCTTCATCCTTCTGCATATAGTTATCCATTTTTTGCACCACCATTTGTTGAAAAGGGTGTTATTTCCCCAATGTATGTTCTTTGTGGTTTTTTCAAAGATCAATTGGCTATAAATATGTGGATTTATTTCTGGATTCTCTATTCTGTTCCATTGGTCTGTGTGTCTATTTTTATACTAACGTCATGATGTTTTGGTTATGATAGGTTTGTAATATGCTTTGAAGTCAGATAGTGCCTCCAGCTAAAATAATGCCCCCAGCTTTGTTCTTTTTGCTCAGGATTGCTTTGGCTATTGGGCTTTTTTTGTTGTTGTTGTTCCATATGATTAGGATTGATTTTTTCTATTTCTGTGAAAAATGATGTTGGTGTTTTGACAGGGATAGCATTGAATCTGTAGATTGCTTTGGACAGTATGATCATTTTAACAATATTAATTATTTTGATCCACGAGCATGTGTCCTCTTCAATTTCTTTCATTAGTGTTTTGCAGTTTTTCTTGTAGAGATCTTTCACCTTCTTGGTTAAATTTATCTGTAGAGGGCTTTTTGGTTTGCTTTTTTTAGCTAATGTAAATGGGATTGCCTTCTTGATTTTCTTTTTGGCTATTTCATTATTGGTGTGTAGAAAAGCTATAGATTTTTGTAAGTTCATTTTGTACATACAAAACTTTACTGAATTTTCTACCAATTCTAAGAGTTTTCTGGTGGAGTCCTTTGGTTTTTCTAGATATAAGATCATATTATCTGCAAAGAGGGATGATTTTACTTCCTTTTTTCCAATTTGGATGCCTTTTTTTTTTCTTGCCTGATTGCTCTGGCTAGGACTTCTAGTACTATGTTGAACACAATTGGTGAAAATGAGCATCCTTGTCTTGTTCCAGTTCCTAGAGGAAAGGCTTTCAATTTTTCGCATTTAAGATGATGTCAGCCATAGGTTTGTCATAGATGGCCTTTCTATTTTGAGGAATTGTCCTTCTATGTGTAGTTTGTTGAGAGGTTTTATCATGAAGGGGTGTTGAATTTTTTCAAATGCTTTTTCTGCATTTGCTGAGATGATCATATAGTTTTCTGTGACACATTCTGTGATTCATCACATTTATTGATTTGCATATGTTGAACCATCCTTGCATCCCTGGGATAAATCCCACTTGATCACAGTGTACTATCTTTTTGATACACTGTTGGATTTGGCTTGCTAGTATTTTTCTGAGGATTTTTACAAATATGTTCATCAGCGATGTTGTCCTGCAATTTTCTCTTTTTGTTGTGTCCTTGTCTGGTTCTGGTATCAGGGTAATGCTGGCCTCATAAAATGACTTAGAGCAAATTTCCACCTCTTATTTATTAAGAAATTTTGTTCATGTTGTACTGTTATGATAAAAAATTAACAGAACATTTTTTATGGCATGATACCTTTTAATAAGTGTGTGTGTGTGTGTGTGTGTGTGTGTGTGTGTATGTGAGCTCATAAAAAAGTCTTAAACAATGAACCCCTGTATATTAAGAGGAGTCATTTCTGAATGGTAGGATTATGGGTAATTTTCAGTGTCACTTTACATTTGTCTGCATTCTCTGATTTTTTACATTGAATATTTTTATCTTTTATATTATAGTAAGAGGAAAAACCAAAAAAGACATTTTAATTGAAATTAAATGTATTTCTTTCACAAATGTGAGATCTTTTAATTAACATAATTGTGCTTGAGTTTAGCATTTTAAAATGCAGTAAGAATATTTTTATATTAAGTGTAATTTTGCTTCAATTTTTAATTGGGCAGTTTTACATGAGAATATGTCCATGACAATTTCTTAAAATATTGATGAGCCAGGCTATTTGCAAATGAGTCTATTTATATTCTCACAATTTTCTTTTGAGACAGAGTCTCGTTCTGTTGCCCCAGCTAGAGTGCAGTGACATCATCATCGCTCACTGCAACCTCAAACTCTTGGGCTCCAGTGACCATCTTGCCTTAGCCTCCTGAGTAGCTGGGATTACAGGCGCACACCATGACACCAGGTTAATTTTTTCTCGCTCTTGCTCAAGCTGGTCTTGAACTCCTGAGCTCAAGCAATAATCCTGCCTTGGCCTCCCAGAGTGTTAGGATTACAGGCATGAGCCACTGTGCATAGCCTTCTCACAATTTAATACATATTTCTTTTATTCAGTGGTTGTAAACCAATTGTAGGCAAAAATATAGCTATAAAATCAAAATTTGTGAACACTTTCCCATTCACACAATAGAAAAATATCCTTAAGAATTGGATGGCTTAAGTTCCAATGAAATAGATTGTTTATCAATATTTGATACATAACATTGTGTCTGTAATTTCCAATAATACATACAGACTTCTATTCTGCAAGTTCACTTAAATATATATTCCATAGTCACTATAATATAACTATAGGTTTCACTTATATCAATTCTTCCTAAATCCCATAAGGAGGAAATTTATCTGCTAATGTAATATCTTGAAGAGAGAGTAGAGAGACACAGCAGGGCTTCATATGTGCAATGCAGTCCTGTTCGGTCTTCCTTGGGAATCATGGAGCTTATGGATGTAGAGCAAATGTGGAGCAAGAATGATCTTATATAGCAATATCTTTTAATTGGAGTTTCTATTTCTGTCACTGTTTCATTTGCTCACCATAATAGCTTAAACTGCCGCAATTGGCAGAAACATCATTGTCGGTTTGGACTGTAGAAAACAGGACACATGCAAGTGTTTTATTTCCAAAGAGGCTTGGAGAGGAATTTAGAATTTTGCCTAGATTTTTCTTGGGGAACAAATTAGCTCTGAAAATAGCTAACTGCATTTAAACCAGATTCC
Source organism: Indri indri (assembly GCA_004363605.1). Classification (NCBI taxonomy): domain Eukaryota; kingdom Metazoa; phylum Chordata; class Mammalia; order Primates; family Indriidae; genus Indri; species Indri indri. The sequence goes on along the minus strand of RJWJ010022525.1, from coordinate 6,497 downwards.
TGAGGAGTGTTTGCATCCAACCAACACCCGATGAGTTCTCCAAAACTCTTTTCCCTATTCCTTCCACTTCTAGCCGAAGGTTAATTTCCTGCAAATAGCATGTAAGTAGACTGGAAACTGGGAGCTAATGATCAAAAATATCAACCCATTAGCACGTAAATGTGAGCAGGCAACTTTATCCTTGCATAATAGATGGTGAAACTTCTGACAATTCTCATCTATCTTTGGAGGTAGTTCACAAATGGAAATGGGAAATGCTGAGCATGGTTAGCCTAGAGAATTATATTTCTATTTTCTAAGCAAACCGTCCCCTTTCACTCCTAAGAGATAAGCCCTGTCCTTATGAAGAGCCAATTGTGTTCATTTCTAAACTTACTTATATTAGTTTCCAAATTTCTGAAATTATGCAAGTTTTTTAAGTATCAAGTGAAGACAATGAAATATGAGTGCGAAGAGGTTTCTCTTTTTTTATAAAACTCGGTTGAATACTATGGAAAATCTCAATAAAGGTGAATAACTTAAAATTTGCTATGAATTAAAAATGGCACGAGTGTAAAAGATTGGGAAGAAAAATGTTAAAAGTAGAAAGATTCTGCACTCAGATTATTTATTTCCATGTTGTTGTTGCTGTTGTTGTTATAATAATTTAATTCTTGTTCCTCTTTAAAGAAATAAAAAATCAGAACTCATAGGTGAGTCAAAGTACAGTTTATATAAGAAACACTGAGTATTCCTGAGCACTGGGGATCGTTAACAGATTCTTCTTGGATCCTATGCTCAGAGATTATGATTCAGGTGGTCTAGGCACAGTGAGATATGAGCATCTGGACTTTTTTTTAATTTAACAAATAACTCTAACACAGAGCCAAGCTTGAGAACTACTGCACTAGAACAGTACTTCTCAAAATGTATTGTACACACAGTCACCTGAGGATACTTTGAAATGCAAATTCTAATTTACTAGGTCTGCAGCGTGAGGTCCCAGGTTCTACATTTCTAACAAGGTACCAGGTAATGCTGATGCTGCTGGCCCAGGAAGCACACTTTCAGTAGCCAGATATTAACAAATAGGAAGAGGAGACCCCTCTAGCATTGGCACTCAATGCTGGCTGCACTGTAATCACCTGAATAGCTTGAAAATACTGAGGCCTGAGTCTCACCCCCAGGGATTCTGATTGGATCGTCTATCTGGGGTGATTTCCAGGTAATTCCACGGCACACCCAAAGCTGAGAGCCCCTTCCCTGGAAAGTTATATATTAAAATGTGCACTTGACAAAGAACATATGTTGAGACTCTGTCTGTAAACTTCTGCTAAAATATGTAGTTTATTTTCTGCCTTTAGAATGGTTCCCCAGTTCTTCTTCTCCTTCTCTTCCCTCCACTTAAAAAGTTTGTCTGTCGAGGATCCTCTGGAATAGCCCATGTCATTGACACAATTATTCCCACAAGACTTGCCCTACACACTCAATCAACTCTGGAGACTTCGAAAGCATAAGACAAACCATTCGTTTGGGAACAGAGACCATGTGTTATTCTTACTCCAATTCTCCAAATTCAGCTCCTAGAACTGTAAAAATAGCACATGGATTGAGAGCCAGATGTTGTGCTCTGCGGAGAGCTGACTTGGTAACAGGTTTCATCTGTGAATGTTCAATGACTTGATAAACTGAGAGTCCTGGTGCAGAGGATCGCTGGAGGAAGACTAACTCTTTCTAGAGAGGATCTTTGGGAATGCAAAGAGCAACTTAAAATGGAATTCCACATTCAAGATTAGAAATGCTGAATTTGAGAGAGCTCTAGAACAACTGGATCAGAGCGTATTACCAAGTTTCAAACCAGCAAAGATTTGCACAAAGATGGGATACGTTGAACAGATCAAGAGCAGAAATCTTTCAGGCATTGAAAATTTGGAAAGAATTTGTTGGACATTTGTTATATATAAAACCCTGGGCTATTCACAGGAGAATTGCAAATGTGAACCAGAGGTGCCACCACCAGCATATAACCTATAAAAAGAATAACATCTCACCTTTGCATAACAAGTAATATTTATCTTGTACAGAGCATTTCACATTTGTTGTATTAGTTGGTGCAAAAATAATTGTGGTTTCAGACCGTGAATTTTAAAACATTATAACTAGACACATCTTTTATTAATCAAAATAGGAACCATGACAATCAACACATTTTTGCCAATGAGACATGTTTGTTTATTCCTGTCATGTAAAGATCCATGCTTTGGGATTCAACAATTTAAACCTCCCAACAGCTCTATGAGACACTGCCATGATTCCCACATTATTCTGCCTAGCAGTCTGTGGGTTTCCAAATACATTCCCACAAATTATCTTATTGGATCCTCACAACAGCCTATGGGGTAGATTGCAATTATTCTCTTTTTACGCACAACCAAACCAAGACTCAGAGAAAGTTGAGTAACTTGCTCAAGATCACACAGCTGGGAAGTGAGAGTTCAGATCCCAGACCTGGCTAAGTGCTGTTTTTCCCTCACACTGTGGTGACAGTGCACTCACTTGCAGTGACCACATTATTTGTGTCTGTTCAGGAAAATTTACAAGGCTAAACTCACCATTTTTTTTCCTTCTCCCACTAGGCACCCAGCATCTTCCTGCCATAAATGTGCTCAGGGCTTCTCAAAAAGCAATTGTTTTAGAAGCTACAAATAAGAAACAATGTTATCCTTTTAAAAGTCCTGTTTATTACTCATTTCCTGGGTTCCAGCCTTCTGTGGATTGTGAAAACATTGAGTCTGTGGCTGACCTAGTGGTCCACTCTACTTGTCTGTAGGGAAGACTATCTTTGAAACAAACAAGAAATATAAAAGCTTAAAAATTTATTCTGGTCCTGAAGATCAGTGAAAAAAATTTTATATACATACATATATATATGTGTGTGTATATATATGTGTGTATATATATATATATGTGTATATATCAGAATGAACTATAGGTGTGTGGTAGGTTGCATTTCCCAAATAAAGCCACAGCAATAATTCATTCTCACATTCTCCTCCTACAAGGTGACGCATCACTCCTATGGGGAGGTGGGGTGGGGTCTTTGTCCCTCTCCTTGACCATGGGTAGGTTTTATGACTATACCAGAAGGGCCACTACACATCTTACAAAGCTAGGTCATAAAAGGTGATAACAGCTTCTTGGGATTCTGCTATTGAAATCCAACCATTGAACTTAGCGGATGAGAGAAATCACATAGAGGAGCCCTGCGTAGGTGTTGCAGCCAACAGCAGCATCAGCCATTAGATGTATAAGCGCAAATACCTCCAGAGGATTCCACCCCCAGTCATCAAGACACGCCTCAGCCTCTAATCTTTTCAGCTGAGCTTCCTGACAACCTGAAATAGACAGAAGCCATCCCCACTATGCCCTGCCAAACCCCTGACTCGCAGAACCCATAATTGTAAAAAAAATGGCTGTTTCTTGTCACTACATTGTGGGGTAGTTTGTTATGCAGCAATAGATAACTGATACAAGATGATTACTTTTTCTGTCATTCCTTATGACTTTAATATCAGACTTTCAGGATAATTGAACCATTAAATATGAGGCTGTAACATGTGACCTAAGGATGTTAGAAGTTCAGACTTAACAGGTTATAGTCACTATAGTGAAATTAAAATGATAGGTGTGTTTAAATAAAAGGTGAAAAAACTCTTTAAAAACAGTGTGTATTTGCTAACTACACATTATTGAATGGGCATGCAAATAATAAAGCACAAAGAAATTGTGAAAATTAAAATGTAATCAAACTCAGTATAACATAGGAAAATAACAAAAATGTCTTGTTTTTTTAATGACCTACTTAAGGATACCACAAGCACAATTATAGCCAAAGCTTAATTTTCAAATGACAAAATACCTAATTACATTGTATTTAAGCAAAATGCAGACTGATAGGTACACTAATTAGAAATGGATTTCATTTTCATATTATTTGTTCATGCATGTAATGTTCTTCTACTTATTTTCCCTTCTCATTAATATGGGAAATGGAAAAATTACTAGAGTTCAAATTGGGAAAAATTGGTTTAGAGTTGTATATATGTTAGCTCAGTGTGTGGGTTTTAGCTGCTTCAAAAATTTAATGAGCTCCTAACATCTCCAGTTTCAGAAAACTTCAAATCTAAGGGTAGCCTATAAATGTAATACACACACAATAATGAAACGGACCAATCAATTACTCATTACTGTGTTGCAAGAAACCTACCAGGTAACCTTCTCATTTAGTGCTCTTTTCTTCTCACAGATAGAGGAGCACAAACCTTGCAATAAGTGGGTTAAAGAAGGAAAAGGTATCATAGCAGTCAGCTTCTCTTTTATGCACCTCTCCTTTTATTATTTTGTAGTATTTATTTTTTATATATGTATTTTTTTTATTTCAGGGTATAAGTGGTTTTGAGTCACATGGATGAATTCCATAGTGGTGATGTCTGGGTTTTTAGCGTACTTTTAAAGCCACAGTACTGGTGGATCCCAAGGCAATGCAAAAGTGCAGCTCTCTTTGTACTCTCTCATTGCGGTTTTCTAATATTCAATTACTATTAAGGAAAAAATCTTTTCATCAGCTTGCTTCTACGTTTGGTGTCTAAAATCTGCTGTCCCTGGGATTTACAAACAAAAAATGAAGTTTTTGAAGATGCAAATATTCACGGTCTTCCTTCCACTTTTATAAATACCTCATGCCCTCAAAGCCCTCAAAAGTAATTTTGTTTATTAACATTTCTGGGAAGGAATCCCTACTTGCTTCTGTGCCTTATTTTTTGTTTTCAGATTTGCCAGATGTCACAAAGTCAAACCTAGTCTATACAAGTAATTCTTCTTCCTTCATTAAAATTATTAAATATATTAAAATCCTGTCTTTTAAAAAAAAAGAAAAAAAAAGAGGGGAAATGGGATTTTATGTGGCTCAAGAGCAAAGACATGTTCAATAGAATTAATCAAATGAAAAAGCAAAACCAAAATATGGATAAAGGGGAAGCTCGGCCATTAGTCAGGGGCCTCCCCTTCTAACAGGTCATTAGACAGACAGCAATGCTGACCCATCATGGTGTCCAGTCACCTGGGGGTGTTTGATTTCAACTACTGGGACCCCACTAACCAAGATGCAGATTAAATAGGGCTGGGGCAGGATCCGAGTGAAGGGCTCTTAAGGCCCTAAAGGTTATTCTAATACACAAATAGGGCTGAGGACCTGTTTAGGAAGAGGCAGTCTTTGCTGCCTTCTAGAAAGGCTGCAAGAGATGGGAAGAAGCAAACGTTCCCAGGGCCACTTTGCTGAGTAATGCCATGCCAGGTGTGCTAGTACGTATATAAGAACGAGAATGTGAAATTTAGATCATTTAAAAATTTCTCTTTTTACTTAATAGAATTTTCCTGTGAAGCAAGCTGCCCAGCTTAAAAGCTAGCTTGTCCAGGAAATACACAGAGTGGAGTGAGTCTTATTTTCCTTCTCTTAATTTTGCTTCTAAGACCAGACTCGAATCTCTTTGAATCCCAGTAATATAAATTGTGAGTTTTGGTGGATCTGGAGAAATGACAGAAATGATAAACACTTCAGAGATACCCAGAAGTTCAACCAAATAGCAAATTTGGGTGGCAGGGCACCACCTCTATCTCAGCAGGTGTAGAGGTCCAAACCTACACAAACGTCTAATAAAGGCGAAGTTGGCACTTTGTTTTCAGGAAACAGGAAAGCTCCCGCTATTTATTTATGCTTCTCAGAATGCAGGTGCTTAGAATCTAAATATGAGTGGGCTGGCATTTCTGCCAAACAAGCGGTACTCAGCATCTCTTAGAATCTTATATAACTCCACACGTGTACAGGTAAAGGTCTACCCTGGGCCACAAATCAAACTCATGGCCATCACAGTCTTTGCTCCATAGTTTTGCCTTCTCTAGAATGTCACATACTAGGAAGCCTAAAATATGTAGCCTTTTCATATTGGACTCTTTCACTTAGGAACATGTATTTAAGGTTCTCTCACATCTTTTCATGGCCTCGTAGCTCATTTCTTTCAGCACGGAATAGTACTCCAGTGTCTGGATGTACCACAGTTTGTTTATTCATTCACCTACTGAAGGATGTCTTCATTGCTTCCAAGTCTAGGCAATTATGAATGAAGCTGCTGTAAACATCTGTGAGCAGGTTTTTGTGTGGACGCAAGTTTTCAACTCTTTGGGTAAAAGTCAAGGAGTATTTATTTGGATATAAACAAAATTTGTTTGGATACAAGGAGTATTTGATTTTGTATTTTTTTTTTTATTGTTTGTTGTTTATAGGGGTACAGGTGTTTAGGTTACGTATGTTGCCCTTGCCCTCCCTTCCCCCCAAGTCCCAGTCCCAAGCATGTCCATCTCTCGGAGGGTGCGCATTGCACCCTTTGTGTATGCATATATCCGTCCCCTCCTCCCCCTCGCCCCTCCCCCTTCCCCCTCCCTCCCTACCCGACATCCAATAG
>RJWJ010022524.1:0-26770 GCA_004363605.1 Indri indri | reverse complement strand
AGAGAGAGAGAGTGGGAGGGCCTTCTTGGTAGGAGAAGCAGAGAAGAGAAAGGCATGGAGTGGGAAGATAGATAGAGTGAGAAGAGGATAATAAAGTTCTGCGCTGGAGAGGCAGCCTGGCATGGTAGGAAAAGTAAGACATCTCATATTGGAAACTCTGTTTCATCTCCAGCTCTGCCATTGACTGGTTTATGATTTTTGGCAATTCACATAGCCTCTCTCAGTTTTCTAACCTGCAAAATAGGGATACTAATATCAATTTTATGTGGATATTATTAGAAAAAATAAGATACGCCAGAAAGCTCTGTAAAGTAGAAATCATTATAGCAACATAATTATGGTGCCTTAAGGATGGAGAGAAAAGGCGGGGCCAGATCGTGAAAAGCCCCCTGTGCCAGGCGGAGGTGTGGAACGGATGCGGTGGGTGGCAGAACTGTGCCGTTCGAGGTTGTTGGAAAGGGTCAGGGATGAACATTCGCTGAGCGGCTGCTGTGCCCTCAGCAGGTATCTCTCACATCTATCTCACTTAAACCCACGGCCAACCTGGAGAGTAAATCCTAGTATTTTCCCTTTACAGGTGAGAACACTGAGACCCAGGAGGGTTAAAGCTGATAGAACTTGCTGATAGATTGGATGAGGGGTGCCAGGGAAAGGAAGGAATTGAGGATGATTCCCGGTTTTGGCTTAAGCACCCGGTGAATGGTGGTACTACTTATTGAAATCAGGAACACTTGGCAGGAGAGGTGGACAGCACGAATAAAGGGCTTTGTGGGGAACATGCTGCATCGGAGATGGCTTGGAGACATACGGAGAAGCAGAGTAGGAAGGTGAAATTTTTAATGTGGAGCTCAAAAGAGAACTGAAGGTTGGAGCTGCAATTCCTGGACTCGTCAGAACACAAAATGTTGTTGTAGTTTTATTTTAAACCACATTACTGAGACCACCTAGGGAGTTATGGATAGAGAGGAGAAGAGACAGCGTGGGTGGGCGGGCCGTGCCACGTTTAGAGGTTGGGAAGAGAGAAGCGGATGAAAGGATGGTCCTGGTGGCCAAGTGATCGAGTGTTTTGAGAAGGGGAGGTAACCAGCAGGACGGTGCTGTTGAGAGACAGAAGGTGGAGGTTGAGAATTGGCCTCTGTGGCAGCATGGAGGTGACGGACAACCTAGCAGAGAGGGATTTCAGAGGAGTGACGGTGACAGACCCCAGTTAGGGAGGATTGAGAAAAGGCTGGGAGACGAGCACATAGAGGAAGTGAGTATAAAAATTCCTTTGTAGTTCAAGACCAGCCTGAGCACGAGTGAGACCCCGTCTCTCCTAAAAATAGAAAAATTAGCCAGGTGTCATGGTGCGTGCCTGTAGTCCCAGCTACTGGGCCGGCCGAGGCAGGAGGATCGCTCGAGCACAGGTGTTTGAGGTTGCTGTGAGCTCTAATTATGCCACTGCACTCTAATCAGGACAACCAAGCGAGACTCTGTCTCCAAAAACAAAAAAATTCTTTGAAAAATTTTGCTACGGAGGAAAAAAAGATAGAAGACTATATTTGGAGGAGGAGGTTGGGTCAAGGGAGAATTTTTTAAAAGCTGTAAGATTGTACAGAGTGTCGGCGCATGGAAGGGAATGATGAAGAAGAGGAGGAGAAAACAGCAGCAGCAAAGTTCCTGAGTCGGTGAGAAGTGGTAGGATCCAGCGCACAAGAGCAGGGGTTCACTTTGGACCCGAGACCAAAACGGAAAACCAGTTTACCTTTTAGAACAGGGGGAAAGGTTGTTTTTCTAGCGGCAAAAAGATGAAGTAGTTCTTTCCTGACAGCTTCTGCTTTCCCAGTGATATGAGAACAGAGGTCCTCGGAGAGAGAGAGAGGAAGGGACAGGATGGATGGTTGTTGAAGGAGGGAAGAGAAAGCGTGACAGAGTCGTCTTAGGGAAAGGAAGAGTGAACTGAGGAGAGAAAGGAGGTGCTATCACCAGGGGGTGTGGGGCCCACTTGGGATCTATAGTCATGCATTTCAGTGAGGAGTAATCAGCACAGTGTGTGTTTCCCCCCAGCTGAGTTAGCTGCTTGAGTGCAGGCACAGCGTGGCCAGAGAGGTGGGTTTCATTAGCATCGGAGGTTTCCAGGTGCCTGCAGTAGAGATCAAGCTGGGCTGGGGAGCTGAGGGTGTAAGTAAGAGATGGACCACGGTGATGGGCTGCAGAATCCGTGCTGGGTAAAGCGGGAAATGAGGAGATTGGGCAGAAGTGGTCCTGGTGAAGGACAGTGGGTAGGTGTTGATAGGAATAGAGAATTTTTATTTATTTATTTGTTTGTGTATTTATTTATTTTAAGACAGAGTCTCACTCTGTCACCCAGGCTAGGGTGCCGTGGTGTCAGCCTAGCTCACAGCAACCTTAAACTCCTAGGCGCAAGCTATCCTCCTGCCTCAGCCTCCCAGGAGCTGGGAGGCATGCCTACAGGGCATGTGCCAACATGCCTGGCTAATTTTTTCTGTTTTTAGTAGAGATGGGGGTCTCTCTCTTGCTCAGGCTGGTCTCAAACACCTGACCTGAAGTGATCCTCCTGCCTTGGCCTTCCAGAGTGCTAGGATTACAAGCATGAGCCACCACACCTGGCCTAAAGAATTTTGGGGGTGGGAATACTAAACAAAGGAATGTAGGATCCTAAAAATCAAGATCTGGGAAGTGGTGCAGTTATTAATAATGGCAAGATTTAGGTAAAACTGTGGGAGTGAGGGCTAACAGGGACTGTAGGAAAAAGTCATTGGAAGTGATAGGTCAAGGGACTGAGACAGAGTGTTGGGTGGATTGTCTGGCTATGTGGATGCTGAAGCCACCAAAGGTGACGACAGGAGTGAAGACTCTGAATTCCAGCTCCAGAGATGCTCTGAGCCATCTTTGGCTCCCTAAAGCCTGCTCATGCCACAGTGTTTTGTGATTTCCTACAATGTTCAGTCTTCTTTATGGCAGAAATACCCGTTTCTGGAGCTACACTGAGACAATTTCCATTTCTCGTAGCCAAAAAGCCATGGTCAGAGTTCAACAGGTTTCCCCTATTTTCTATTCAAAATTCAAATTTCTATCTTATTTCCCCTGAGTTACGGTCACAGAACCTGGGAGCTAGTGTGAGAGATGAGATTAGATTGGACAAGAAGAGGAGAGCAGACAGCGGACTGGCCAGGTAGCTCTAGAATTGCCCTGACCTCTGTGGTTACAAGACACATGAAGTCTCCTGCATTGCACACTCCAGCCAGGGTGGGTACACACCATGGTCTACACGTGCAGGTTGGCTATACTGTGTTTTACAAATTCTGCTTTTCAAACTCCGATATGTCCTAGATTCCTAAACTCCAACTTTTTGTGGAGGAATTGCAGAAGGTTCCAACATGCATTTAACAGGACTCTCATGACAGGGAGTCAAGATTTATGATGAGTTAAAACTCAATTGAATCACCTAGAAAAATTTATTTTCAAAAAAAAAAAAAGAGAGAGAGAGAAGAAGAAAGAAAGGAACAAATGAAAAAATATACGCAATAACGTCATTTGACAGATTCTGCTTCATTAAAATCCATTGACACATCATTGAAAGTGATCTGAAATTTTCAACAATGCCTAAGTTTGGGCTGCCTTTGCTAGAATATGACCTGCAGGGAAGCACAGCTGTAGCTGTCTTCCCAAAATGAAACCATTTTCAGAAATAAGCCCTTTATACGGTCATTTAATCTGTGGCAGATGTGCCCCACAGGCTAGAATCTCATCAGAATGCTGGTCTTTTCCCTGTTTCTCTGCAGAAAAAAACAATGTAACAGAAAGGAATTTATCGGGTGTATTATCGCTAATGTTCTCTGAATGCTTAAGTGTCTCTGTGGATCAGCCCAGAGAGCTTGAAAAACAGCTGCTGGCTAACGATTAGGATACACGGAACAGATGAACAAGTGCAGCACATCACAAGAAAGAAACAAATCCCAAAGGAAGGAGGTGTCCCTCCACCTCCACCCCATCCTTGTCATCAAAAGGCATTTGCCTGATGGAATTCTTGCTTTCCTGCCCAGCGACAGCACTGGCATTTGGGAGAAGTATTAGAACCCAAGTCTCCTATGAATTTGTCTGCCTTTCCCGCTCTGAGGAGCTGTAAGTGGATTCTGAGCACAAGCCAGGAAACTTGCCCACAGCTTTCCCATGTCCCGGGAGTAGCCATGCTGGACCTCACAGCTTCGCAAGCCAAAGCAGCCCCGGCCCCAGCCCAGCGTGGAAACTGGCATGAAGAGATTTTGTTTGTTTGGTGACTTATTTCCAGAATGTGTATTTAATGCTATACTATCTATCTACCCATATGAAGTTTTATATGTTAAGTTTTTCATTCTTCCAGTGCTCGGCAAACATTTACACTGTTAGGTGGTGAGATTTTCTATGTAGGAGGGGAGAAAGGCAAAAAAAGTAACCTCATGGTGGATAAGAAACTGAAACACGAAAATAGAAGCTTGTGTCTATAAGAATTGGGAAAGAGCTACTTGGTGGTGAGTTCCTTAAATTTAAACTGTGTCTTATTCATCTTTTAATTCTTAGTGCTTTGATGATTAGGAAACAATATATGACCCAAACACAGATTACACCCAGAAGGATGTTAGTTGACACGAAATGTGCTCTGCCTGTGGTGCACCAAGCACATCCACGATCTCATGTCATCCTCAAAACTGCTCTCTGAGCAGATGTCATTACTGTCGGTTCACAGACAGGAAAACAAACTCAGAGAGGGTCAGGAAGTTGTTCAAGGTCACAAACAGCTGGTAATAGAGCACAGTCTGTAAAAGCAAGTCTTGACTTCCCAGCCCGTGGTCTTTCTATGATGCCACGCTGCTTCCTGTTCACTTGCACATTTGCGGCTTCACCACTACTCTGCTTAGTACAAGCCTTGATTAGATCATTTCACCAGCATTTGCTTGGCTGTCTTTGCAACCAAATATGAATTCCATGAGGACAGGGGCTTCTCTTAAGGCCATACCTTTAAAAGAAAGCACGGTGCCCTGAGCCAGACACGCTGGTATCTTCTTTACCTTTGTATCCTTAGTGTCTCATAAAGATTTGGCAAGTCACAGGTAATAATGTAAGTAATAAAAACTGAATAAATCAATGAACAATTTTTTTCGTAAAGATAGGGTCTCTCTCTGTCACCCAGGCTAGAATGCCGTGGTGCCGTCATAGCTGATTGCAATCTTGACCTCCTGGGCTCAATTGATCCTCCACCTCACCAAGCCTGGCTAACTTTTACATTTTTTTTAGAGATAGGGTCCTACTATGTTACCCAGGCTAGTCCCAAACTCCTGGCCTCAAGTGATCCTCCCACCTCAGCCTCCCAAAGTGCTGAGATTACAGGCACGAGCCACTGTACCTGGCCACTGAGCAATTTGATTATGTCTAAACTAGTCTACACAGAAACCAAGTCCTTGCTGTGAATTGTTTAGGAACTTTATATGTACTATTTAATGTGATAATTTTGTGAGCCTCACCATGAAAACTATGTCCCAGTGATTCATTCTTCATTCCTCTAACAGTGTATTGTTATATGCCCATGACTGCAAGGAAGGAGGCTCTCTTTTAGGAATAGAACTCCCCAAAGATTTGGCACAGAAGAGTTCTAGAAGGAGAGTCTCCAAGCGTGACTGGCTCTAATGATGTGGCCCTGTCTACTTCTCCATCCCCATCTCCTCAACTTCCTACCTTCTACTTTGCCATTCCAGACATCCCCAAGGACGTGTAGTCTTCCACCTCCCTGCCCCACAACACCCATTTTCCTATTTTCCTTCCACCCTCTTGCCTTTGCTCATGTCTCCTTTGCCCAGATTTCTTCTCCCTGCTCCCTGCTCTGCCTACCCATCTCCAGCTCCTATTTATACCTTATGACTCTGTTTAGATGCCACCTCTTCGTGGAAACCTCCCAGGATTCCCTCCCAAATGGCAGATAGGAGGAGTCTTCAAAAAGTTCATGGAAAATGCTTATTATGAAAAAAACTATGCATGAATTTCAAAAATTTTTTTGGACAAAAATAAACTTATACTAACTTGTTATAACATGTCTGGAGAGGATCTAGTTTGAGCCACTAAAAAGAATTAGACATCAGTTTAAAAAGAGCACCTGTCAGAGCAACATGAATTTGCTGATACTGAAGCAAGAACACACATCAAATTTATGGTGAAACTTGGATGTACGAATGGTGAAATCATGGACACTTCACCAAAAGTTTATGGACTTTTTGAAGAAAATCAGAAATCAGCAGTTTATAAATGGATTTCTCATTTTAAGAAGGTATGCAATAATGTTGAAGGTGAAGCCTGCAGTGGCAGAATATCCACATCAATGTTCAAGGAAAAAATTAATCTTTTTTGTGCCCTAATCAAAGAGGACCAATAACTAACAACGTAAACAAAAGCCAACACCATAGACATCTCAATTGGTTCTGCTTACACAATTCTGACTTAAAAATTAAAGTTGAGCAAACTTTCCACTTAATGGGTGCGAAAACTGTTGCTTCCAGATCAGCTGCAGACAAGAACAAAGGTTTCAATGGAAATTTTAAACAAATGCGATTAAGGTCTTGAAGCATTCTCTGAAGAATTGTAACAGGAGACAAAACACAACTTCACCAGTATGATCCTGAAGACAAAGCACAATCAAAGCAATGGCTACCGGGAGGTGGGATTGGTCCAGTCAAAGCAAAAATGGGCCACTCAACAGCAAAGGTCATGGCAACAATTTTTGGGGATGCTCAGGGCATTTTGCTTATTGACCTTCTGGAAGGCCACAGAAGGATAACATCTGCTTATTATGAGAGTGTTTTGAGAAAATTTGCCAAGCTTTAGTGGAAAAATGCATCACCAGAGTGTGCTTCTCCACCAAGACAATGCTCCTGCTCATTCCTCTCATCAAACAAGAGCAATTTTGCAAGAGTTTTGATAGAAAATTATTAGGCATCCAAATTACAGTCCTGATTTGGCTGCTTCTCACCTCCTTTTGTTTCCTAATCTTAAAAAGTCCTTAAAGGGAACCCATTTTTCTTCAATTAATAATATACAAAGACTGCAAATACATGGTTAAATTCCCAGGACCCTCTGGTTTAGGGATGGACTAAAGGCTATAGCATCACTTAGAAAAGTGTCTTGAAATTGATGGAGCTTATGTTGAGAAATAAAGTTTATGTTTTTTATTTTTATCTTTAAATTCCATTTTCCATGAACTTTTTGAAGTCTCCTCATATACCTCTATTTGGTGCTTCCATGTGTCTCCTTCTACAAGGTAAGTTTCTTGAGGACAAAAGTTGTGATTTATTTATCACCATGTCAGAGAGACCTTAGGAAAGGAAGGGAAGGAAAGAAAAAGAGGTTTTCCATAGATGGCGAGTTTGGGACATAAAGTATAGGGAAGATGGTAACAGCTTCCCAAATTGAAGGACAACTTAAGGAAAGACTAACTTGGCAGGAACGTTTTAAAATCAGTGGAAAAGACATAATTACAATAGAGACAACAGATGGATGAAGCAGAAGGGGACAGAATAAACTTCTTAGTATTTGCTGCACACAAGGAAGCAGCCAACAGTAGAAGTAATCAGATTCTCCAAGTACATTGGCATCCCTAGGTTTTTTATTCTCATTACTTAAATGATTCTAACAGCATGTGCTGGACTTCATAAGCTTATATGGCTGGGCCAGCTTTGCATAGTATACATATTCTGTAGAAATTAATATGTATACTGAAATCGTTGGACAAATACACAACTTGTTGGAGGTTTTTTCCCACAAAAGCTATCAAACTGAAAGGAAAGTCAAATTCATGTATAACGGGATTTGCTCAATGTTCATCCTTACCTGGCCCAGTGCTGTGCCAATGTAGGACTAGTAGGAAAGTAATTCTATGTCTTTTAGGTGGTTTGCATAAAATCACCATGTATCACTTTCATAGGGCCCCAATTCACTTTCACCAAGTAATTCTAGAGTTAGGAACCCTTCCAAAGAATTCCTGCAGAGCTATACTGGGATAAAATCTGGCCCATTGTGAATATAAAATGGCAATTTTATTTAAACAGTTGTAGCTCCTTGGGTCTTTTCTGGCTGACTCCAATATTGCTCCTTGTCTATATACTTTGGACACATTTTCACCTCCCTCTGGAAGAGTTTTACTGTTTAATCATCTTTCTCTTACCAGCTCCCTCTTCTAGTGAGTTCTGTGTTAGAATAACTTTTCCTTAACACTCTGTGGGTTAATTTCACAGGAAAGTTACCACTGATGATCTCCAACACATGTCCCTAAATTTGGCACATTGACTGAGCCACCACTTAATCTTCCTATACCATCATTTTTCCAGCTGTAAAATTCAGCTGATAAGTCTTCATGCCTTGAGTTTTTCAATGGCAAAGGCTTCTGCTGCATAGCCTTCCTACCATTCCTTTGTCCAGAATACGTAATGACTTTCAAAGGCCAAGTTATTGTAAAAAGGCTGACTTCAATTATTGTTCCACCGTTGTCACTGCTTTGGCAAACAGAGCCCAACAAAAATGCATGTGACCTGCAAAATCTTTAGTAGTTTTGTTGCAAAGTAATTCTGGTTTATGACTGTGAATCTGAATCAGCTATGCATGGCCAATAATCTTATCATCAGACCTAGCTATCAGGATGAGTTGTGCTTACCCAATAATAGATTATAATTTAATTTTTTTTCTTAAAATTGTTTTCTTATTGACATATAATAATTGCACATATTTATGGGCTACATAATGATATTTTGATATATACAATGTATAGTGATCAAGGTAATTAGCATATTCCTCATCTTAGACATTTACCATTTCTTTATATTGGGAACATTCTCAACACTCTCTTCTAGCTATTTGAAAATATGTATTATTGTTGTTAACTACAGTCATCCACAGTGGTATAGAACACTAGAATGTATTCCTTCTATCTAGCTGTAATTTTGTATCCTTTAACAAATCTTTCCCTATCCCTCCCTTCTCTCTACCCTTCCCAGCCTCTGGTATCCTCTCTTGTACTCTTTACTTCTATGAGATCAACGTTTTTTTAGCTTCCACATATGAATGAGAACATGCAGTGTTTAACTTTGTGTTCCTGGCTTGTTTTACTTAACATAAAGTCCTCCAGTTCCATCCATGTTGCCACAAATGACAAGAGTTCATTCTTTTTATGGCTGAATAGTATTCCATCATGTATATCTACACCATGCTTTCTTTATTCATTCATCTGTTCTTAGACACCTAGGTTGATTCCATACCTTGACCGTGTGACTAGTGCCTCAATAAACATGGGGGTGTAGATATCTCTTTGATATACTGAATTCCTTTCCTTTGGATAAATGTCCAGTAGTGGGATTGCTGGATCAGGTGCTAGTTCTATTTGTAGTTTTATGAGGAAACTCCATACTGTTTTCCATAGTGGCTGTACTCGTTTTCATTCCCACCAACAGAGTATTCATTCTGTTTTGTCCACATCCCTGCCCCATGTTATTTTTTGTCTTTTTTATAACAGCCACCCTAACTGGGGTAAAATGATACCTTGCTGTGGTTTTGATCTGTATTTCCCTGATAATTAGTGATGTTGAGCATTTTTTCATATATTTATTGGCCATTTGTATGTCCTCTTCTGAGAAATGTCTGTTCAGATCATTGGCCTATTTTTTAATTGAATCTTTTTTTATGTTGAGATGTTTGAGTTCCTTGTATATTCTAGATATTAATCTCCTATTTAATTTTTGTTTAAGACTATTCAAGTGCTGTAGTGAGAAGGGGGAAAGTAAAAGAAAGAGTTGAATCTGTAACTAATTTTTGATTAGGGGAAAAAATAGATTGATTTATGCAGCCAACAAATAATTACTGGGTGTGTATTATGTGCCAGGCAAGGTGAGGCATGGTATGGATGTTGGTTTTCTCATCAGTGGTGGGAATGAGCTAACCATGGGACTGAGATTTAGGGCTATGAGGAAAGCAGTTTCCATGGTCATGTGTGTTGACAAAGGCGCTTGTAGGTAGTGTCTGAGCAAGGCTCTGTCTTTGTTCCACTCTCTGGCATCAGCTTGAGAAGGCCATGACTTTATCCTTTTTCTCTACCAAGGCCTTGGCCAGAATAAAGAACCAAATCCACCTCCCTGGGAGTGAATGGTATCCACAGTAGGGCACATCTCATCAGCTACGTAGGCTTTGATTCTCAACTTTCTGAAAATGTATCCTAAAAATTCTTTTTAATCCATCTTGCAGTCTTTCCTTCCCTTTGCCACCAAATGTCCTAAACAGAAACCTATGTCTGCTGCCTACATTTTGTAGGCCCTTTCTCCCCTCTCCAGGTCATCTTCAGTGCCACTCACTGTGGGATCCGATCACATTGCTTTACTGCTCCAACTGCTTTGTGGGCTCCCATAGATTCGTGACATCAAGTTCAAAAAGTTCAAACTGTTCAATTTGAACTGAGACCATTTCTATCTCTTTAATGTGTATTATAACGAGAGAGATAACTGACCTTTATGGAAAACCTAATATGTGCTGGGCATGGTACTAATGCTTTCTAAGCATTAAATCATTTTGTTCTCACAACAACACTGTGAGATTGATACAATTATTAGCTCAGTTTACCAGATGACCAATATAAAGCCAAAAGAGGTTTAATAACTGACCCAAAGTCAGTCATGTCAGGGTGAAACTAGAAATCAGGCCTGGATCTGCCTGATCCATCAAGAGCTTTCCATGGCTGCCCCTCTCACAACTTTTTTGGCAGACTCATCTAACCATTGTCCTCTCTCATCTTGGGTCTTAAAAGGATATGGTCATCCCCTGAAACAGTATCTTTTTACATTTTCTGATAGTCCTCAGTATGCACAGGGGCCTCCAGACCAAATGGAGGCCAAAATCACGGCGGAACACAACTGCAATTCAGAAACACAAGCTTCATGTTGCAAAAGACACCAACAGCTATCCCCACACACACGCTGATGACAAGAGAGAGAGACGGCCTGTGTATATTGTGTCCTGTTGGCAAAGACCTCCTCTGGACAGGTTAGAGGGAGTGCGTCTTCAAATTAATTTCAGCAAATTGCCAAACACTGGGTAGGTGACCCCCTGCCCTACTCACACCACACAACACTGACCCCTCCCTCCATGGGGCTCCCCCACACCCCGTGCAGACTTTACCAGGACATGTATGTCGTTTCATGATCTCCATAGATTGTAAATCCCTCATCTCCCTGGCTGTGTATCCCGCCACTTAGCAGTGCCCATGCAGCTGCTGAGTGGCTCGGCACCATGCCCACCTCTCTGAGAAGCCTCCCCTTGCACCAGCCCACGTGTAGGTTCTCACTCCCCAGCAGGATTAACAAAGCCCTCCCCGGCGTCCCCAGAGCACCGCGTTTGGATCGCCAGCAAACAGTTGTGCCACGGGGAGTTGCATACAGATCTGTCCCGCCATCTGGGCCCCGTTGCCTCTCCGACCTCACCTTCTTCACTGCCCCTTGCTTTTTCATCTTTTAAATTGTAAATTGACAATTTATAAAGGCATAAATGTGTAGGGTACAAAGTGTTGCTATGATTTATAAACACAATGTTGAATAACTAAATCAAGCTAGTTAACATATCCATCGCCTCAAATACTGAACAGTTTTTGTGGTGAGAACATTTGAAATTTACCCTCTTGGCAGTTTTGAAACATACAATGCCCTATTGTTAACTATATTCACCGCACTGTGCAATAGAAGTCAAACTATATGTATGTATATACATTCTTCCTGTCTGAGACTTTGTACCCTTTGGCCATCATCTCCCCGTCCCCCTACTTACCAGCTTCTGTAACCACCATTCCACTCTCTGCTTCCATGACTTCAGTTGTTTTAGGTTCCACATAGAAGTGAGATCATGTGGTATTTGTCTTTCTGTGCCCGGCTTATTTCACTTAGCATAGTGCCCTCCAGTTCCATTCGTGTTGTGACAAGTGACAGAATTTCCCTCTTTTTAAAGGCTGAGTAATATTCCATTGTGCATATATGTACCACATTTTCTTTATCCATTCATCTGTTGACAGACACGTAAGTCGATCCATATCTTGGCTACTGCGAATAGTGCTGCAGTGAACATGGGAGTGTGGACATCCCTTTGACATACTACTTCCAGATCTTTGGTGTAAATACCCAGAAGTGGCACTGCTGGATTGTATGGTAGTTCTATTTCAGTGTTTTGAGGAGCCTCCACACTGTTTTCTGTAATGGCTGTGCTAATTTACATTCCTGCTAACGGTGTACAAGCGTTCCCTTTTTCCTACATCCTCGCCAACATTTACCTTTCATCTCTTTGACAACAGCCATTCTGACGGGCGTGAGGTGAGATCTCACTGTGGCTTAGACTTGCGTTTTCCCCCCTTGCTTTGCTGCTCCTGCCATGTTGGCCTCCCCATTCGTTTCTCAACCACGCGTGTTCCCACCTCAGAGCTGTGTAATTCCCCAGAACTCTCCTCCCCCAGAGCCACGTGGTTCACTTCCTCATTCCTTCGAGTTTCTTCTCAGGGTTGCCTGCTCACATAGGTTGTCCCCAAACACCCTGTCTACTAGCACCCCGCTGTCACTCGATAGCCCCCTGCCCTCCTCAGGGCACTGATCCTACCCACCTGATATTAGCCTCCTGTGTAGTATTAGCTTGTGTAGTTACTGTCCCTTACAGTGAAAGGAAAGCTCCTTTGAAGACAGGGACTTCATCTCTTCCCTTTTAGAACAGTAATAAGAGCATAATGGTAGTAATAAGTAGTATGTTCTCTTAGAACCTGATAAGAGCTGAATGCGTATCTGATGAATGAATGAATGAATGAATGAATGAATTCTTTAGGGGACTCTAAGAGCCTCAAGAGCCAAGATTGTGTCTACTCATCCTTCAACCTCCAGCATCTGGTATGGTGGGACTAGGACAAGACATGAGCTTATTACCTGATTTATGATGCAAATTAGAGGTGTGTGCAGAAAAGCAACTGAACTTTACTGTCTACAGGTGGCAGGCACTCTGCTATATGCCGTAGGCATAATGCTCTGTTTCATCCTCACAACTTTAGGAAGCAGTTGCCATTGGCCCCACTTACGAAGGGAGGAGACTCAGTGTCAGAGAGCTGACGCAACTTGCCCAAGGTCACACGGCTAGTGAGGGACAGACTTGGGACGTGAACCCAGCTCTGACATCAATGCCTACGTTCTTTCTTCCAGCCTGTTGCCTCTCTGGAGAGCCCAGCTACATATTTGAAAAAAATGGATATTCGACCCATACAAAGTCCTCTAATTAATGAAGTAAATCAAAGTAGAAAATGTAGAAAATCTTTTCCAAGCAAGCAATTTTACTTTCTCTGATTTTCAAATTTATTTTTCCCCTAGGTCAATGATATTTTCAGGTTCCCTTTCAAGAGGAAGTAGGATGGAAGTGATTATGATAATAAACATGACAGTCACTGAAGCCAACTGTAAATATGAAATGCTATATCAAGCACAGCAACCGTGAGACCAATGTCATTGTTATTGCTTTCATATGAGCCACATCTTTCTCAGAAAAATTAATTAACTTGTTCTTGCAGCTTTTTCAACTTAACCTTAAGGATTCATAAATTTATCTTTAAATAAAAAAAAAAAACAATGGATTTGCAAATATACTCCATGTGCCAGGTCTCAAGGAAAGACTTTTTGTTTCTTAGAAGTATGCTGTTTGGGATGTGCCCTTCTGGGTGTGCGGAAGAACCATGCACCAGACAGAGCTCTTGTTCAAGCTGTGTTCGTGGAGGGCTTTTTGGAGAGTCGGGGGGTATTTTGCAAGAGGAGCAAGGCTTAGATGGATTTACAAAACTACTGATTTTTAACTATTTTGCGTTTTTGTAAGTCTGACTGCCAGATGACACCATCAGCTCAGTGGTTGTGGTCCATGTGCTCAGAGTCAATTAAGGACACAGTAGGAGGCAACCACTGTGAGTGTAGACATCTAGAGGCAGAGGGCTGTGTTCCTTTGATTCAGTAGTCAGGGTCACCATGTCTGTGTAGGTTTTGTAGTGTGTTGGTCCTGGAAATTAAAACAAATATCCTAAAGCAAAGCAAAAACTTGCCTCCACTTGTGTGAGGGCTAACTTGTCTCAGCTTTAAATACAACCTGTGTGCCCTTCACTCTTCATTGAGTTTCCAGCTTGCACCTCTCACGTGGCCTCTGCCCCCACCTATCAGCTGCTCCTATGTCTCCACCTGGATGTCTAACAGGCATCTCAGATGTGACATGTCCCCAGCTGAGCCTTAGCTGGCCCCGCACTTGTGCCCACCCACACGAGCTCCTGCTGCCATCCGCCCTGTCTTGGCGATGGCAACTCTACACCTCTGATGGCTCGGGCCAAAAATCCTGGAGTCATCCTTGACTCCTTTCTCTCACACTGCACAAGGTCTGTCAGAGATCTTCCCCGCTTTCCCTTCAAAATACAGAACCCAGCCCCATCTCACCACCTTTCCCGCTGCCTCTCTGGTCCCACCCGCCATCACTGCTCACTCGCACTCTTGAAATGGTCCCAACTGGTCCCCGGCTTCTGTCCCCTGTGCCCACCACCCCAACAGAGTCTGCAAAATGATTTTTTAAATGAAAGTCAGATCACGATCACATTGTTCCACTACTCAAAACCCTCTGATGTTTCCCCATGTCACTGAGAACATAAGTCAAATTCCTTAGTGTGACCTCCAGCGCCTGTCTTACTTTCCCTGGGCTTCTGTAACAAATTACTAAAACCTCAGTGTTTAAAACAATGGAAATTTATTCTCTCACCATTCTGGAGGTGAGAGGTCTGGAATCAAGATGTCCACAGGGCTCACACCTGTAATCCTAGCACTCTAGGAGTCTGAGGCGGGGGGATTGCTTGAGACCAGGAGTTCGAGACCAGCCTGAGCAAGATAGTGAGACCCCATCTCTACAAAAAATAGAAAAATTATCCAGGTGTGGTGGTGTATTCCTGTAGTCCCAGCTACTCAGGACACTGAGGCAGAAAGATTGCTTAAGCCCAGAAGTTTGAGGTTCTAGTGAGCTGTGATGACACCACTGCACACTAGCCCAGGTGACAGCAAGACCCTGTCGCAAAAAAAAAAAAAAAAAGTCCACAGGGCTGAACTCCCTTTGGAAGCTGTAGGGAGAAAGTGTTCTTTGCCTTTTCCTACTCCTAGTGTCTGCTGCCATTTCTTGGCTTGGGACCACATCTCTCTCTGCACTGACTTTCCATTGCCTTCTCTTTGTGTCTGTCTTATAAGCATACATATGATTGCATTCAGGGCCAATGCAGATAATATAGAACAAGCTCCTCCTCTCAAAATTTTTAACTTAATTATATTTTTGCCATAAATGGGAATATTCACAGGTTCCAGCGATTAGGACACAGACAGATATTTGGGGGCAGTCACCATTCAACCCATTATAGGGCCCTCCATGATCTGCCCCTGTCACCTGTCTGGCCTCATCTCCAGCTCCTTTTACCCTTGTTCTCTCCTCTCCACACTCACTGGCCTCCTTGCTGTGCTGTATGTAGACCAAGCTCATTCCTGCCACAGGGCCTTTGTATCTGCTCTTTCCTCTGCTAGAATGCTGTTTCTCTCACTTCCTTCAGGTCTTTACTCATAAGTTACCTTCTCAGGGAGATTTTCTCTGGCCACTCTAAAATTTACCCCCTAGCATTTCACTTACTACTTTCTTGCTTTACATTTTCTCCTTAGCGCTTGTACTTATAGACTTTTACCTAATTGTTCATTGTCTGTCTTTCCCACCAGAATGAAAGCACCCTGAGGGCAGGGATTTTTGTCTGTCTAGTTCACTGATTTGTCCCCAGCACCTAGAACAGTACCTGGCACCTAGTCTTTCTGTAAACATTTATTGAAAGAATAAAGGTATTGAGCACTTAACCACTTCTAGATACTGTACTATGTACATTTCCTCATTTCATATACATATATGCATACCTCATCTTCACGACATTAGAAAATGGGGGGAAATCCCATTTCACAGAGGAGGAAACTGTGGTTTCCAGATTTAGTAAGTCACCCACCATCACACAGCCAGAAAGAAGTCCAGCCAGGGTTCAAACCCACACGGTCTGACCCCAAAGCCTGTGTGTGCAGTGACTGCAAATACGACTGGTATTAGTTTGCGAGGGCTGCCATGAAGTGCCTGAGTGCTACTGAGTGGCTTAAACAACAGAAATTTTCTCACAGTTCCAGAGGCTAGGAATCCGAGATCAAAGCGTCAGTCGAGTTGGTTTCTCCTGAGGCCTCTCTCCTTGGCTTGTAGATGACTGTCTTCTTCCTGTGTGTTCACATTGTGTGTGTGTGTGTGTGTGTGTGTGTGTGTGTCTGTGTGTGTCCTGATCTCCTCTTCTTGTAAGGACATCAGTTGTATTGGATTAGGGTCCACCCAGATGACCTCATTTTACCTTAATTAATTCTTTAAAGGCCCTGTCTCCAAATACAGTCACATTCTGAGGTACTGGGGGTTAGGATAGCAACAGATACATATACATAGACACGATTAAGCCCATAACACCACCTCTCCATCCGAACAGCCACCAAAAAAGGAAAAGAGCTCCCCTGTTCTTGAATCCTTGATCCACAGTTCATTCCTCTCTGCCATCTTGAATCTATCTTTAGCGCCTGCTGCTTCCCAGCTCACAAACTCATTTAAATCTATCCAGTAAAAACAAAAAACAAAAAAAAAAAACCACACCACCTTCTGTCCTCTTCAGGCTCGCATCCACTCTCCTGCACTTCCCTGACATGTTTCAACAAAGTCTCTCCTGTTCTTGTTTCAGTCTTTTGAAATTATCCTTCTCCTCCCAACAGCTAAGGTCACAAGCTCAGGCTTATGGCTTCCTTTCAACTTTTCTCATCTCTTCCCTTGGCCATTGCACACCGTTTCCCACACTTTGGCTTCCAGTCCACAGCTGATCTGCAATAACTACGACTGCTCTTTGGTTGGCAAATGGGAGGCAGGAGATCAGGCATCATTTCTGGTGGGTGGAGGAAGAGCAGAGATGCCTGTTTAGGGTTCAGTATTTGGAGTTAGTTAGTATATGGTGTTGCCAGATAAAATACAGGATGCCATGGAATATTTGGGACATACCTATACTGAAAAATTATTTGCTGTTTATGTGAAATTCAAATTTAACTGAGAATCATATTTTCATTTGCTAAATCTGGCGACCCTACCAGTGCTCAACTTAGGTGAGTGGCCTCTCCTTGCCCTGCACCTTCAGGAAATTCTGCCACTCACAGTCGGTGGTTATTTTGGGAGTAAGGGAACCAAGGTAGTGTCCTGAAGGGGCGAGGTTTTGAGGAAGAATGCACACAAGAGACTGGATATTCAGACAGAGCCGTTGACTAGGAAATAGGCAAGCCCATGCATCAAATCCCCAGAGATCTAGAAAAAGGTATAGTGCATACCCACCCTATATAAAAAAGAAGCTCAAGACAATTTATTTCAACATTAAAGGAAACAATAACTCATATTGCCTTTAATTTCATTTGGAATACCTCAATTTAGAGAGAGCAATATACATGTAATCTACACCCTAGAAGTACCCTATCAGAAACATAAGTTTACATCTGAAGACCCTAATTAGGCATCCGCACTCTGGAAACAGCTGTACAAGAGCTTTAAAGCTCCAATCAGGTTTGTAAACTAGCATCGAGAATGTTATAAGACGTGTCCTCACTGGGGGAATGAACAGGGCTAAAGATATGAGGAGTGGCTAAAAACGCACAGCAACCTCGTATGAACAGGATTCTAGATTTGGTGAAGCCAGCAGCCTGACACTTTTGGAGGGCCCAGCTTTAATCACCTCCTATTCTCCCCATTGGCAAGGGAGAGATTCCTACCCCAGGGTTATGGGGATGGTCAAATACCAAAACTGGACAGGTAAGATTGACACCTGTTTATTAGTCAATCCTGGAAGGAGGACACCACATGCCGCGCAGGGTCACCTGGAGGTTACACTCAGGAACACAGAGAACAACCAGGGGCTGTGGGAGGCCGGTTTTGTAGCATCAAGAGGGTGAGGTGCCCCCTGGCTCTTAGGGGAAGATGTGATTGGCTTGTTTGAATAATTCCACAGGTTGGCAGGAAACTGAAACCTGCTACTCCGAGATAAGCAGAAACTGTATCTGTTGCCATGATAAAGAGGTTTGTTTAGCTGGAGGCCTTTATCCAGGGGAGCAGAATAGGGAGGGGAACTTGCAGTTAGGCCATTCAAGGCCTCCCGACTGTATGAGATGTCAAGGCAGCACAAAATATTGGGCCTTGAATTTGGACCACATGGCCCCCAAGCCTTAGGGCTTCATTTGGTCCTATGTGCCCCCAACCTCAAGGAGTGTTCATCCCATTAGCCTAAAAGAGACACTGACTGCACCACTAGGACATCTGGTTTGAGAGACTATTTCATACAAAGTGTTGCTGGAGACCTAGGACTTCACCAAACCTACACAAAAGGTTAGATGGATGTCTTTTGTTGAACCTGCTAATAAATATATGTGGCATAATTCTTCTGAGATTTGCTTTTCTACTGTAACATTACCTCCTGATGGAGATATTTTGTGGGCAGGACCAGATACTTCTCATTTATCTCTAATCTTCAGACTTCTACTCAAACCAGTCTCGCAATTACAGCAGACCAACGGGGGCCCTTGCAGTCTGGAAGACTTCTGGGTGCCCAAGGTGCTGACACTAGTGAAATGTAAGCAATCTCCAAAATCTGTTTTCAGTACCCTTCTCTTCTCATTCAACGCTCACTCTCCAGTGTATCTGCTCTGGGGCTTTGAAGATCATTTCTCTGTGGATTTTTCCAAATTAATTATCCTGGTCTTCTCTGGAGCACTGGATTCACTTTCCTACCTGTATGGTGGCATTTCTATATGGAGCCATTAATTCATTAGTTCAACCACTTATCAGACATTTATTGGGTAGTAAGTGTTCTAGATACAAAAATACATGAGAGGTTTTGCTGTCTTTGTGGAATTTAAGGCTGGGTGGAGGGTATCATGCAGGCACATGGACTCAAAATATCCAATATAGTAGCCCCATCTTCTATCCCCAAACCTATTCCTTCTTTTTCAATTGAAGACATCACCTTTCCACCACCTGCTAAAATTTACGACTCCAGAGTGATACCTGTTTCCTCTCTCTCTCTCCATCATCCCCATACTTCTCTTTTACCTTTCTGCCCTTGATGTGATTCAGTTACCACCTACTAGGCAAGAGTATAGCAATATTATTGCAATAAAGTTTGGTTGGGTTGAACTGAATTTTATTACGATCCCTCAACCTCTATCCCTACCACCCAAATATTTTATTGTTATCATTTACAAGATCCCCTCTAACATGGATTGTTGTCTACAAAGAATTGTACTTTGTACTTTATTAACATTTGCCTTATATCTTTAAAACATATCTCTTAATCAAGGTTCTTGGTTTTTTTTGGTAAAGTTTCTAAGACTTCAGAAAGTCTGAAAACCCCATTGTCCAGAAGACCAAAACAAGCCAACTGATATGGTCTGGTTTTTTAAGGCCAGATCTGAGGTACGGAAAGAAACATCTTTGCTGCTTAGAAAGATGCTGATGGTGCTATTCAGAAACAGACTCTAAGGATTCCAGTTTTAAACAAAGTCGAATAACAATACACTTTCAGCCAAAAGAGAAAGCTGATCTCCTGACATAAATAGTGCCAGCAATACCACCTTCCTGCCTTCTGCTGACGCTCAGTGACGCACCTTCCACCCCACTTGTGGGGGAGCCAATCAGTTCCCTTTGAATGAAATCTTTATTCAAAAGTTTAAACACTCCAGGGGGAAGGGAGGGAAAAGACAAGAGAAGTATTTCAGAAACAAATGGGGACCCAAACGCCAAGTTTCTGTTCTTGTTACTGTTCAGGTTTTGGCCCTGTGAAGACGTTCTCAATTCCATGTTTTTCGTTAAGCTGGTTTGTTTGGCAAAATCCAATGATAAATACAAAACTCTGAGGTCAGTCTCACCTTACACAGAGAGCTACAGCTGGGAAGCTCAGCTTTCTGTGGTCGGGAAACTTTGGATGCCACTGATCTGCCGTTGACAACGAGAGGCGAAGATATGGGCCAGATAATTTTTTCTTTACAAATGTACGAATCTAGGACTTTTCCCCCCTTAAAAATCCGGAACACAAGCAAACCTTTGTTGATCGTTCTCTTTGGTGCCAGCGGTTAGGTGGGGGAGGAGACGGCAGAGTGGATGTCAGGGTGGAACAAACACGTGCAATCCATACGTAAGCCGAGGTCTGTTCTTTTGTTGATACTAATAAGCAAGAAAAGAGACCCTTGCCTCTTTCTCCTGTTTCTCTTACCCTCAGCTACCCATAGGCTGTCACCCCGAAAGGCCAAGACATTCAGGGGAAATGGGGTGCAGCAGGGGCCTCGCCACCGCTCAGACCGGCCGGCCAACGTGGACTAGTCGATGCTGACTTCCCCAGGGTTGCCCTCCCGGTCATGTTTCCCTGCGCCTGCTTTTCCCCACGTCAGTAAAATAGCCCTTTTCTCCTCCCGCCATTGTCAGTTCCCTTCAAGTAGAAATGGAAGAGTTTAAACATAAGGGGGAATCTGGTTTAGTGCTGGAAATCTGAAGGTCAAAGTGAATGTTTAGTTGTATGTCACGATCTGTGAAATCATATGAGCAACACATGCTAAGTGCTGACGAAGTGCCAGGCACTGCTCTGCTCACTAAACCTACCTAGTCACAGCAGTCTCATAAAATGAGTAATGTTGTCATCATCTCAGTTTTTGTAGACGAGGGGACAGAGGCACAAAGAGGCTAAGTAAATGGTCTCAGGTCACCCAGCTGGTAAACAGCAGAGCTGGGATTTGAACCCAGGAAGTCTGACTTCTAAGCACTGGCCAACCCCCCGCCCCCAGACTCAGCCAGTCCCCTAAGTAAACGTATGAGACCAACGGCCAAGCAGTCTGGACAACACCCCCCACCCCATTGCCAGGGTGGAAGGGCAGTAAGTGAGAGCTGCTTGGAGGAGCAGAGAGAACCACAAAGGAGAGGGCGGCAGCTGCACTGGCTCCCTGGACCAGGCCCTGCCAAGAATACTGAACCAGGTGCAGGGTCTCTACCTGCCAGCATGCCGACCAACCAATCTGAGAGGCCTGAGAGGTGCCTGACCATTTCGTTGGCATTGGTGGATGCTCACCCTGTGGGACAGAAGGGAAGTCAGCAAGCTGCCCTCCAACGTGGATGGCATTGAGGCACCTCTGCAGGACATAACATGTGTATATCCATCCAAGGATGTCCAACAAAGATATGTAGCTTAAATTCAGTCTGTGGACTAGAAAATGAACAGCTCGATGATCATAACACAGCCAAAAGATCTATTAGGTGCCGTATTAGTCAGTTCAGGCTGCTATAACAGAATACCATAGACTGGGTGGCTTAACCAGCAAACCTTTATTTCTGGCTGCTCTGCAGGCTAAGTCTCAAATCAAGGCACCAGCAGATCTGGTGTCTGGTCAGCGCACTCAAATCCCAGCTCTGCTGTTTACTAGCTGGGTGACCTTAGACCTTCCCAGTTTGTAGATGGCCACCTTCTTGAAACTTCACATGGCAGACAGCAGAGAGAGGAAGCAAGCTCTCCTATGTCTCTTCTTGTAAGGAACTAATCCCGTCCCGAAGGCTCATGACCTAATTACCTCCCAAAGGCCCCATCTCCAAATACCATTGCATTGGGAGTTAGGGGTTTCAACACATGAATTTGT
Source organism: Indri indri (assembly GCA_004363605.1). NCBI lineage: Eukaryota > Metazoa > Chordata > Mammalia > Primates > Indriidae > Indri > Indri indri. The sequence continues at coordinate 4,976 of RJWJ010022524.1, read as the reverse complement.
TGGGCTGCAGGGAGCGCAGACATTTATTCCATAGTAGATACCATTCTATGATGTTTGACCAGCACCAAAAAAATTATGCCGAGAGAGAGAGAGAGAGAGACAGACAGACAGAGAAAATCTGCAGCCCTGGACCAAGTCCAGAGAGTGTTCATCCTCACTGCTAAGCACCTCCACTCAACCCTCATGAGCCAGAAAGCCTAACTAATCCCAATTCCACCTTGTTCTCAGTAGGTTATAATTTAATGTCACTGGGTCACTAGATGGTTTATCTGTTTTGTTCACCACTGTATCCCCAACGTTCCACTGCCTGAAATACAGAAGTACTCAGCTAGAACGGTTGAATTCAATTACTCAGACTGTCCCATTCCTCCACATAATCAAGGTCTATCTATATCTTCTTCCTGAAATGTCCAGTGTGTCCAAATTTCACGGAAGTGTCTCTAGATTCTGATTTGACTAAGCTACCTGTGATGACTCACAGCAGAGATGGCTGCAATTTGTGGTTACTACCAGTATTTTCACAGTAAAGGCTCCAGAGCAAAAACAATTCTGGACCGAGATTAATTTAAAGATTTTCCAGACTATCAGAGAGAAACTTAAAAATGCTGTGTTTCTATTTTTGCATAACTCAGGCAGTGAAAGAATATCTTCAAATATTTAAACAACTGCCTTCACCAACCCCTCTATTCTCAAACCTCTATCTTAAATCTCTGAACCAAATCCATAGAGCCTTTTCTCCTAGAACAATTGAGCTATGAAATTGAGATTATAAATTCAATCAAGCCCCAAGACCAAGTTCCAAGTCAAAGTGTTAAGGTCTAATGTTGATATTTTGCTTTTTAAGTCAACCAAGTCATAATTTGAAACAGTTGTTCACTGGCAAATCAGTTTTCTTACTTTTTCCTGATCTTTAGATAACAGTCTCTACAGTCAAAGAATTAAAATATGGGTCAGTCAACTAAGCAATGTATTTAGGACTCAGTATTTAAGTTAGCTAGCTAACAAAATCTTATATCAAAATTTCAATGTGGATTGGAAAGAAAAGCAATTTGGGGAGAAGAAAAGAAAAATGAACCATTGCCCCCAAATACCTGTTCCTTCCTTTGGCCCTCCCATTCACGATCACCTTGTGCTGTAAGTATTTGAGTAAGGGAAAGACAGGAGGCATTCTCCAACCTCAGAAACGAGTTCCCCCAAATGGTTCAGCACGTTCTCAACCTTCTCAATTTCCAACAGGAAGCTTTCCCTCTATGAAAGGCATCTAACGTGTTGCTTTTATGCCAAGTTTTGGTCACCAAGTTAAGTAACTGAGTCTTGCAAATTAAGGGCATTAAGATTTGACGTTTTGCCAGAGGCGGTGTCCGCGCCTGTAGCCCCAGATACTCGAGAGGCTGAGGCGGGAGGATCGCTTGAGCCCAGGGAGTTCTGGGCTGTAGTGCGCTATGGCGATCGGGTGTCTGCACTAAATTTGGCATCAATATGGTGACCTCCCCGGAGCGGGGACCACCAGGCTGCCTAAGGAGGGGTGAACCCGCCCAGGTCAGAAACAGAGCAGGTCAGAACTCCCATGCTAATCAGTAGCGGGATTGGGCCTGTGAATAGCCCCCGCACTCCAGCCTGGGCAACATAGAGAGGCAACGTCTCTAAATACATAGATAGATAGATGGATAGATAGATAGATGATAGATAGATAAAATAAATAAATAAATGAAAAAGAATTAAAACAAAAAAGGATTTGTCCAGTGGCTTGCTATGCCGGCAAGCTTATTTGGGAGTGTTCTGCCAACAAGTTCAATACAAAATATTGTATAGATGATAACAATTCACAATGCATGTTAAAGGGTAAGAGATTTCCAAGACAGAAGTTGGAATAGCGCTTTCCGGCAAGATGTGTGCTATTAAGGTGAAGAAATGAAGAGAAAGAGAACTGAAGAATCATCAAATATCTTAGTCATGAAAAAGTGAAGACAAACAGGGCATTCCAGTTTGAAGGAGGTTTGGGAAATATATACATGTTTGGGATTACACTGTGATGGTGATCCTTAGCCAGGGCATCCAGATGATTCTGGTGTCTTTGTTTGTTTGTATATTGAATCAGAATCTCTAGGGTGGAGCCTGGGTGTGTGTATTGTGGAAAAATGTACGCCCCTCCATTAAGAAAAAAAAATTGTACTGCATACGTGTTTTTCCTTCTTGATTTTCTCCTTATATCACTATTGAACTTTTCCAATTTCATTAATTTTTTTGGAAACGTGTTCTGATTATAAAAACAATTCATTTAAAATTTGGAAAATATGAAAAAGCACACATAAAAAGGTTAAAACTAACTCTAATTCCTTTAACCAGAAATATCCTTTTAGTCCAGGGAGTCTAAATCTAGTCCCCCTAAATAGATTTGAAAAGATCCATGTCCTAAATCTCTGAAAATTTATGGAAAATTACTGTTAAGCTTTTTCTCCAAATCCTTATGTGGTTTTTATAATATTTGTGTTATATGTTTTGCTTTAAAACTGTTTTTTTTTTCAGTTAACAAGAATGCATTGTAAAAAAAAAAAAAGAGAGAGAGAGAGAGAGAGAAATGAATGCATGCACACTTTCCCATATCCTTAAGTACCCTTTGAGAATATCACTTTTTTAGGGTGAATAATATTCTATCATCCATTTCCCCCACTGTTGAACAATATTACCGATATCTACTACTATAAATATTTCTGTAATGAACATCCTTGTACGTAAATCTCTTCATTTTTGTATACATCTTTTTTTTTCTCCATTCTGAGATATGGAATTACTCATTGGATTCAATGGTATGTCTTTTTAAAGACTCTTGGAGTCTATTGCCAAATTGCTTTTGAGAAAGTTCTTTTCAATCTGCACACCAATCAGGAGTCTGTTAAAGTCAAATGAGTCTAGGTTTTTGTTTGTATGCTTTAAAATATATTGTGACTTGATTTCTTTTGTATTTGATTTCTTTTCAGATCTCTTGTATTAGTAAAGCTCTCTTGGAAAATGACAACCTGATAAAGGGCCCAAGTGTCCTTAAATGAGTTACCTAAAGAAGAAGGACAGAAAACTCACCTGAGTTACTCTAATATCCTTCTTCAGCCCTCGACCCAGGCATCTCCTCCTCCAGGAGAACGTCCCTGGTGATCGGCTCCTTCCTGCACTACATACATGTTAAATGTGCCCATTTGGCATCTGAATATGGCCCCGGCGGGCAGATGGTGGGAAGGAATCCTCCAAAGCCTGAGTCCAGGTGAAAAGCAAACCCCTGCCTCCTGCTAGCAGAGCCTCAGGAACAAGTGCCTTCTCCTGGCAGCTAGCACAGGGTGCCTGAGCCAGGCGTCACCAACTGGATGTTCCAGCTCGAGACTTTTGTCTTGCAGGAACCACACAGGCACAAGGATAGCTGCAAAATGAGTCACGGCCGCTGCTGTGGCCAGCGCAGAGCTTCAGGTCCTGGGCAGGACCTCAGCTGTGTGTTCTCGAGGCCATACATCCCTCTCCGGGATTTTTCTCTCTTGCCTTCTGGCTGAATAACAGCCTCCCCAAAGATGTTTCCATCTTCCTCCCTGGAACTTGTGAATATGTTACCTTACATGGCAAAAGGGACTTTGCAGATGTGATTCAGTTAAGGACCTTGAGCTGGGGACATTATCTCAAATTATCCAGGTGGGCCCAATGTAATCCCAAGAGCTTTTATAAGAGGGAGGCAGGAAGGAGAAGGCCATGTACCAATGGAAGTAGAGATTGGAGCGATGTGGCCCCGTACCAGGGAATGCTGCAGGCCTCTAAAAGCTGGAAGCGGCAAGAAACAGATTCTCCCCCCGAGTTCAGGACCAGCCCTGATGACACATTGATTTTAGCTTCATAAGAGTCATTCTGGATTTCTGACATCCAGAGCTGTAAGATAATAAATTCATGTTGTTTTAAGCTACTATTCTGTGTTAATTTGTTACCGCAACAATAGGAAACGAATACACCTTCCCATTGATTCCATGATCTTCTCCCAGTACAGATTTCTATTTAATTTGGTCATGGTCTGTTTCAGTTGCTTATTACCCACTGAACGTCACCCACCCCCAGCCTCCGCCCCAGTGTTTGTCGGGTGCCCATCCTCTGTGCTCCCACATCATCCCCTGCCTCCCGAGAAGCGTTTCTCACTCTGAGTCATGATTCTCTGCTTACTGAGCTATTTTCCCCTCCAGACTATATGCAGTAAGGACAAGGACGGAATGTGATCCGTCTTTGGACCCCAGCACCTAGCACAAGGTATGAATAAATGGTAGTTGGACAAACAAATTAAAACTTACTTGCACACACTCGTGCAAAAAAAGAAGAAAATGGCTTAAGGAAAAAACTTTTGACTAGGTAAACATTCATACTATGCTTTTTTTCTTTAGACAATGGAAATGATAAAACAAATCATATATCTATCTAAAAGGAAAATTCTGTTCTGATTTATGATAGAATTTTTTTTAAAAGCCGACTAAACATACAATATGTTAGCTAAATAACTTGGCTAGAACTGAAAGCAGAGTAAATGTAATCAATTTATGGTATTATTAAAACCTAAGGGGAAATGAAATGTCTGTTTCAGTAACACTGGGTGTGTCTTTGTTTCTCACACTTCAGTGTTATTGTAGGACACTCCAGTGGCTGGTTTCAAAATCTTGATGGTCTGCTAAACCTGGCTTTATCCAGGCTGATGTGGAACACGCATTTGAGACACTTGAGCTTAAGAGATCTCTCTCCCTTGCATGACAGGGAGTCTTAAACGATTTTCTCCCCTCCCTACCAACCATGTTCCGTGTCTAAATTTTTTAAGCCTTTGGACTCTATCCTACAAAAATTCAAAAGCACAAGTGCACAAGGATATTCACTGCAGCTCTATTTGTAATATCATTCAACTGGAAGCAACCCAAATGTCAATCAACAGGAAAGTGGTTGAATAAATTATGGCATATCCATAATCC
>RJWJ010022523.1:0-26766 GCA_004363605.1 Indri indri | reverse complement strand
AAGAGTAAAAAGCCTGCTCCAAAGGCTGAGCAAAAGGTCATGTTACTGGGGAACAATAACGTTTAACACCTTAAATCCACCCAGTAGCGGGAGGGGAGCATGCGAGGTGACTGCACATGTCACTATGGTACTCCTCTACCCTGGGAGCAGATGCTGCCTCATGTGAACACCAAGGCAGGAAACACAGTCCTCCCAACACTTGCACCTGAGCTGTTAAAGATGTGTAATATTCTACCTTTACTTTTGACAGCAGTTGCACCATTCTTAATAACATCAGAAAAGGAAAATCAATAACCAGCAAACCATACAATCTGCCACACTGCCGTGAAGAGCTGATTGTTTATATTTATTGTCTTTAATTGTTTGCACTGTTCCAAATGTTGACATAGCCTCCTTATTCATATGTGGGGGCCAGACATGTGGGGGACAGATTCATATGTCTATGAATGAGGAAATCTTGTTGACATCTTGAATCCGAAAATATATGTCCTTACTCGATGGACTAGTGGCATAATGTTTGCATATGTAGAATGGTTTATAATCCATTCCAGCTGGTCTGTATACTTATGTTATCCTTATTGCTTCTGTTGGCATTTAAGCTAAACAATAAATCGTGCTTTGTCAGTGACTCTCATCAAACATGTAACCTTTTGTCATAATATCCATATTAACTAAGTTCATGAATATCCAAAGTGGGATAGGGTTATTATTGCTAATAGCTGTAATAAGTACAATGGACAGAATTGCACTGCAAATTTCAAGAAATTAAATAGACCCATGAAGGTTAATCATGGTGAATAACTAGTATGAATGGTTATTTCCTAGCAAAAAGTCTCATCAGTATTTCCATCTCATCATTTTTTACTCGCTTATTTTATCTTTGCTTTCTTATCCCACTTCTCTCCATCTCCCAAATGCACATTTTGGGACATGGCAACATTTTTCTAGTGGTAATATGAATTGATGTCTTCCTTAGAAATAATTAGAGCTGTACACATGTCAGAAAATTATGAGACGGAGTGTCTTTCAACACAAGTAATGTTCCAGCACAGGAGGCGATGGAAACATATTATCTGAAAATTACTCCATATAAAGTGAATAGTCGTGTTCTCACTTGAGTTCTTTGGAAACAGATGGCCACTCTCTTAGAAATAAAAATAATTCTCCTTACTTACCGAGCTTTTATTTCAAAATATGTTCACTTGAATTATGTCATGTTATCCTCATATCATTCCTATAAGGAAAATAGAGACCAAGATACTATACTTTATGGAGCCCTTAGCTGAAAAATCCAAACCCAACCTCTGAACTCGTCATTATCTTCAAAGGATCTCTGGGCTCCCTAAGTTCCATACAAGGATTAAGACCGATCCATTTACAGACATTGTTTTTCTGAGTGAGAATTTGTTGCTGCCTTTAAAAAAGTTGTTAAAGTGCCTGTCAACAGAGAACAGAGTTCGATTATATTATAGGCTTATATTATTGTCTAGCCACATTGAAGCATCACTTGGCTGAACTCCCATTTCTTTCAGACTTTCACTGAGGGATAAACGCAGCCTAATTGATGCACAGCTGCACCAAATGCATCAATAGTTCAAACTGCAAAGTTTGATCAGCAACCCTTAGTGCCGAGTTTTGTCGTTGTGGTAACAGCAGAGGTCAAGGAGGGTGTTTGTCAATGTGTGAAGTCAATAGAACCAATATATATCAGACTAATAGATGCTAAGAAAATTCCATTCTGTAAATAACTTCCTGCTTTCCACTAATTTCATACCACAAACCACTTAGAAAAGCTTAAGGAAACTTCCGCATTAAGAAAACATGCTTTGAGAAGGCTTTTTGATGTTACACTACTAAAAGTATACTCATTTCCTATCATTAAGATATGAGGGAGGCAAAAGTGATAGCTCAGAACTTTTCTTCCCCAGAAATAAGGTTACTAAAGCTGGAGGGCTGGGTGGGGGTGGAGGTCTATTCGTTTTCAAGGGCATTAAATGGTAGGACAACAAAACATTTCCAAAAAATGGTTCACAAATCATAAAAGATGAACTCAGAAAGAAGGGCATCAGTTGATAATTAGGAGCTCTTTAAAATGGGAGAAGTAGCCAAGCAAATGAACACTGAAAAGGCACCTGTAGTTGAAATAAAAATAGAAAATTTGGTTTTATTTATGATGCACATTTTTAAATAAGAAAAATACATTCAAAATAGATTTCTCTCAAATTATGTTTTTTTACCTGTATCATTTTTGCCATTATTTTTTTTCCTTTACATAGAGAAAGTGGAAAGAACTTGGCCTTACAAAGAGAGACTTGATGATTTGAAATCCTACTCGATCATTTACTAAGTATGTTTACTTTCGTTACTTGGGTTCTTGCAGTTTTTGTTCTCACGCCATTCTGGAGTTATTATAAGAGTCACGTGAGACCACACATGTAGGCACTCAATGTTACTAAATTCCTTTCCCTTATAAAACAACAATTACATTGGAAAGTTGTTAAAAATGGCAAGGAAGACTTGCCATTTCAGTAGGGGAGAGGGAATATTGCAATAGGAGAGAGAGATTGAACTCAACTCTGCTGAAACAAAAAGTGAATGCTGGGGTGAGCTAATGGAACACCAGTGGTCACAGAGGGAGTTGGTCAAGGTGATTTGGCCACCCATGTGCTAATTGTTAGACTGCAGCCCTCCCACAGAGACTGGGAGATATAAGAGAAGCATTGTCTTTCTTTTTAAATTTTTTTTAAATTGTCAGTTATTATGGATATACATAGTTGTACATATTTATGGGGTACATGCGAAATTTTGATATGAGCATACAATGTGTGATGATCAATTCAGGGTAATTGGGGTATCCATTACCTCAAGCATTTATCATTTCTTTGTGTTAGGAACATTCTAATTCCACTCTTCTAGTTATTTTGAAATGAATAATAAATTATTGTTAGCTGTAGTCACCCCGTTGTGCTACCAAACACTGTATCTTATTCCTTATTTCACTTAACATAATGTGCTGCAGTATCATCCATGTTGTTTCAAATTACAGGATTTTATTCCTTTTTATGGCTGAATAATATTCCATTGTGTATATGTACCACATTTTCTTTATCCATTCATCCATTAATGGACACTGAAGTTAATTTCATATCTTGGCTATTGTGAATAGTGCTGCAATAAACATGGGAGTGCAGATATCATTTTGATTTTTTTCCTTTCTTTTGGATATATACCCAGCAGTGGGATTGCTGGATCATATGGTAGCTCTATCGTTAATTTTTTGAGGAACCTCCATACTTTTTTCCACAGTGGCTGTACTAATTTACATTCCTACCAACAGTTTAGAAGGGTTCCCCTTTCTCTACATTCTTTCCAGTGTCCATTATTGCCTGTCTTTTTGATAAAAGCCATTTTAACTTGGATGGGATGTTATCTCACTGTAGTTTTGATCTGCATTTCTCTGATGATTAGCAATGTTGACTATTTTTAATGTATCTGTTGGATATTTTTATGTCTTCTTTTGAGAAATGTCTGTTCAGATATTTTGCCCATTTGTAATGAGATTATTTGTTGTGTTTTTTTTTCTTTTTTTTTTTTTTTTTTTTTTTTTTTTTTTTTGCTATCAAGTTGCTTGAGCTCCTTATATAATACGATTATTCGTCCTTTGTTAGATGGGTAGTTTGCAAATATTTTCTTCCATTCCGTGGGTTGTCTCTTCACTTTGTTGATTGCTTCCTTTGCTGTGCAGAAGCTTTTTAGTTTGTTGTGATCCTACTTGTCCATTTTTGCTTTGGTTGCCTGTGCTTTTGAGGTTTTACTCAAGAAATCTTTGCCCAGACCAATGTCTAGTAGCTTCATAGTTTCAAGTCTTATGTTTACATCTTTAATCCGTTTTGCTTTGATTTTTGTATATGGTGAGAGATAGGTGTCTAGTTTTATTCCTCTTTATGTGGATATCCAGGTTTCCCAACACCATTTATTGACGAGACCTATCCTTTCCCCAACGTATGTTCTTTGCACCTTTGTTGAAAATAAGTTGATTGTAAATGTGTGAAATTATTTCTGAGTCTCTATTTTGTTCCATTGGTCTATGTGTCTGTTTTTATGTCAGTACCATGCTGTCATGTAATGTGATGCTTCCTGCTTTGTTCTTTTTTAGCTCACGATTGCTTTGCTTATTCTGGGCCTTTTGTGGTCCCATACAAGTTTTAGGATTGTTTTCTATATTTCTGTGAAGAATGTCATTGGTATTTTTATAGAGGATTGCATTGAATCTGTAGATTGTTTTGGGTAGCATGAATATTTTAACAATATGCCCAAAGACACAACAATGACAAAAAAGAAAACTATAGACCAATATCTCTGATGAATATAGACACAAAAATTCTTAACAAAATTCTAGCAAATCTAATTCAAAAACACATTAAAAAGATGATTCATTATGATCAAGTGGGATTTATCCCAGGGGAGCAAGGATGGTTGATCATATGCAAATCAATAAAAGTGATACATCACATCAACAAAATGAGGGACAAAAGCCATATGATCATTTCAGTAGATGCTAATAAAGAATTTGATAAAATTTAACATCTCTTAATGATAAAAACTCTCAACAAACTGGGTGTAGAAGGATCATACCTCAAATAAAAGCCAAATATGACAAACCCACATTTAGTCTCATACTGAGTAGGGAAAAACTGAAAAGCTTTCCTACAAGATCTGGAATAAGACAAGGATGCCCACTTTCACCACTTTCATTCAAACGGAAGTCCTGGCCAGAACACTAAGACAAAAGAAAGAAATAAAGGGCATCCAAATTGGAAGTGTAGAATTCAAAATATCCTTATTTGGAAAGGCTATGATCTTATATTTAGAAAAACCAAAGACTCTACCAAAAAATTTTTAGAATTCATAAATTCAGTAAAGTTGCAGGATACAAAATCAACATATGGAAATCAGTAGCCTTTCTTTATGTGAACAGCAAACAATCTGAAAAAGAAAACAAGAAAGTGATCCCGTTTATAATAGCTACAGATAAAATAAAATACCTAGGAATAAACTTAGCAAAAGAAGTGAAATATCTCTATAATGAAAACTATAAAACGTTGATGAAAGAAATTAAACAGGACACACACAAAAAAATGGGAAGATATTCTATGTTCATGGATTGGCACTATCTTTCTTGATGATTACATATCAAAGTCACGGCTTCCAGATCCTTGAGAAGGACATTTCTGGTTTATAAAAGGTTTACATCTCAATGGTGCAGAAATGTAGGAAGAGTTTACAATTGCAAATTTTCTAAAGTACAATCAGCCTGTGAACAGCATTGGTTTAAAATGCATAGGTCCACTTACACAAAGATTTTTTTCAATAAATATATTAGAAAAATTTTGGAGATTTACAATAATTTGAAAAAAATTTACAGACAAACTACATAGCTTAGAAATATTTTAAAAAATTAAGAAAAAGTTAGATATGTCATGAATGCATAAAATAGATACTGTTCTATTACTTGCTACCATAAAATACACACAAGTCTGTTATAAAAAGTTAAAATATTTCAAAACTAACACAAATGCAGATCATACATGGCACTATTCATTGTCAAGAGAAATGTAAACAAACATAAAAATGCAGTATTAAAACACAACTTTATAAAATTAACTGTAGTACGTAATTTTGTAGCCACTTCTTGTTGCTATTGCAGTAAACTCAACTGTTGCAAGTGTCTGCTTAAAACACCATATAACACTAATCATCTATGTGAAAAGCAGTTTGTCTCTCCAGTAAATTGGGTACTGCGGTAAATAATGATTTCTCATTGTTCTGTATTTTTCACTGTGTTTAGCACAATACTGTTATCCTTGAATAACATCATGGGATCCATATAAAGTACCACTAGTGATGCTGGAAATGCTCCCAAGAAGAAAAGTCATGACATTACAAGAAAAAGTTGAATTACTTGATATATACCATAGATTGAGGTCCGTAGCTGTTAGTAGCGCACCATTTCAAGATAAATGAATCTAGCATAAGGAACATTATAAAAAAGAGAAAAGGAGTTGCATGAAGCTGTAGCTGTAGCTGTGCTCGTGGGCATAAAAATGTTGCACTTTTTGCAAAATACCTTTTTATCTCACATTGAAACTGCAGCTTTTATGTGAGTGCAGGACTGCTATAAGAAATGCATACCTATAGACTCTAATATGATTTCAAAAAAAAAACAAAGTTATTATATGACAACTTAAAGCAAAAGGAAGGTGAAAATCAAGCTCGTGTGACCAAGAGACTGCAGACAAGCTCCCAGCTGCCATTAAGAAATTAATTGAGGAGGAAAGATACCTGACTGAACAGGTTTTTAATGCAGTCAAAAGTGTCCTATTCTGGGGAAAAAAATGCCACAGAGGACATTTATTAGTAAGGAAGAGAAGTGAGCACCAGGATTTAAGGTAGGAAGGAAGAGGCTAACTCTACTATTTTGTGCAAAAGCAGTCGGGTTTATGGTCAGGAGTGTCCTTCTCTATAAAGCTGCTAATCTTTGAGCCTTAGAAGGAAGAGACAAACACACACTGTTCCTGTTTTGGGTTGGTTGTACAACAAGAATGGAATGCCTGGACAATGAGAACTCCTTTTCTGGATTGGTTCCATCCATGCTTTGTCCCTGAAGTTAGGAAGTACTTTGCCAGTAAAGCACTGCCTTTCAAAGTTCTTTTGATATTGAACAATGCCCCAGGCCACCCAGAACCCCATGAGTTCAAAACCGAAGATGTCGAAGTGGTCTACTCACCCTCAAACATTCCAAATCATTGCCATATCATGAGGGAAAAGATGGAGAAGAAGCAGTGCCGGAAACAGACTGACATTAGACAATAATTGCTACTATTATTTTCACAATTTTGCCCTTTGGAATGCAGCAGTTAATAGCATAGAACTGGTGGAAGGGTTCCAATTATTCAAGACTGCTGTTGACTTCTTTCATGACATGGACCCTTCAATGATATGGGCACTGAATGAAACTAAAGCACTAAATGTTGGAAGGAGAATTAATGCCGTATAGAAACACTTTTAGAGAAACAAAAAAGCCAAAAAGTCAGACAGAAATTACAATGTATTTCAGCAGAGTTGTGCAGAGTGCACCTGCCTCTTTCACCGCCTCTGCCACCCCTGCGAAAGCAAGACCAGCCCCTCCTCTTCCTCCTTCTCCTCCTCAGCATGAAGACAATGAGGGTGAAGACCTTTGTGATGATCCACTTCCACTTAAAATTCTGTAAAGCTGAAGGGAAATTAAGGCTGTCTTGGTCACCCTTCCTCTTACTTGCTGTGTCCTGTATTTCCTCACATTCAATATTCTTCCTTCTCACAAATTTTTGGCGTCTATTCAGTTTCGATCCCTTGATGGTCCATCTCACCTTTTTTCCCCTCATTTTTACTCTATACCTTCTGTCATAAACAATAATAGACATTATTTTAAAATTGCACATAAAACTGACCTATCTCTAAAAGGACCCTCTCTTTTTAATGAAATGCCTGGGGAAAGTGGCTTTTATTTTTTTAGAGCTGGGGATTCGATTTAGTCATTAAATGGGAGCCCATCATTAGCTTAATAGTAATCACCTCCTATGAATTATGATTCTTCTCTGAACGATACTTTCCTTGAACTCAGAGTGCTTTCTAGGACTCCAAGCTTCTCTACACAATAACTACTCTCAGAACTCTAAGTCCATTATGGGGCCACCTTAACAATTTTAACTGCTTTCAACTTTTCTTTCTCTTTTCTTTCTTTTGGTAATCTTAGTCTAAGCAAAAATTTCAACCAAAATACGTTTTTTTAAAAGGAGGTTATGCAATCATTTTCTCATTTCTAAGTTAAACAAAATTTTTGCTACTCTTGGTTTATAACTGAATAGTAAAGCAAGTTGAATTTTTAATACTTGTTATTTTTATAGACTTTTCCCCTAAAAAAATTATAATTATATTAAGTAGATAATTAAATCATCATGGAAAACCCCACTTATTTTCTACAGCCTTTGAATCAAGACAAAAATATAACATCCACATGACCCAAACACATTCAGTAAGTAAAAGCCCCTGATTCCAGGACTTTAAAGTCTTGTAGGAAAAAAATAAATTAAATCGAAAAGTTTTCTCCTCACCTATATAGTATTTTTTTAGACTCTTCCTACCAGCAGTGAGAGTAAAGTAAAAATAGAACTACTGGATATTAATCAAAGTATAACTAGATGTCTTAGATACTGAAATTTTCTGTTTTCTTTATGTTTTAATTGTATTGATTTAAAATCTTAGCTATGTAAACATAAGTAAAATTTATCCTTTTCCTTCTTTGATAGTTATATTTTGTCAGTCTTTGTATTTCAAAGCTTTATTTTGAAATACAATTGTTTTTTCTACTGCTTTGTTTTTACCATATTGAATGCAGCAGTTAACAGTATAGAAATTGATAATAAATTATATTCTTGACGTCTGCTTTAACTTGTTGTATCTTCAAAGACATAACCTTTATTTTCCTCAGTTTATCAGCCTCTAGTGTGAGGGCAGTTACTTCTGTCAGCATTCTTTGTTTTGAAGGCAAGTGCTAGTGTTTTGTTTTACAAGACGGTTTGCAAATGATGGGTTCTGGCTAAAAGAACCAGAATATTACTTAGAATATTACTAAGAATATTACTTACTCTATCTAAAAAGAGTCTAAAAACTATGGTAATAATAACAAATGATAGCCCTTCCTGAAAAGACTGTTGTAAAGGCTAGAAATAATGCAGATAAAACATTTAGCTCAGTGCCTGGCACATAGCAGCCACTTAAAACGAAACAACAAAGCAGGAGTTTTATTATTGAAACTGTAATTTTTCTAAATTAAACCAACCTAAACATGCTTGGGCAAATATACTTAAGACAAAGAAACCGTCATTTAATCATTCTGATTATTAATCATAACTTGTTCAAGTTGTGACAGTGACACAAGCCATTATTATGCAATGATTATTATGTTCACAAAATCTACTTTTGTGTTTAATAGTGATTGCTGATTGACAGACTATGAGTTACTTCTTTGTTAGAATTATAAGATAGTATTTTATTTATATTAAGTTGCTGCCCTTCTGCTTTGAAGGAGATGCTCCTGGTTTACTTTAAATGCTCTTTCTAGAACTAAGGGTAGATTTACACATTTCTACACACAAGTCCCTTTACAGTTATTCTGGGCCCAATAAAGATTAGTGTATCAGAATTTGTGGCTAGTGGCGAGGGAGAAAAAATAGAGTGAAACCAAATAGTCAATATTCAGACCAGACCTACAGCCATGGCCACATTTGTGGAACTCTAGCTAAATAGGTCCTGCAATCAAGCCCTCATGAATATGGAAGAAATATTGCATATGTTAGTGTTGGGGTAGGATGGGGTTTAGTAAATTACTATGGATTTTCTTTTGTATCAAAGAAATTAAGAGTATGTCAATGAATTATCCACCACTATCATAATATCTACATAAGCCCAATGATGTCTTGATGTGTTGTGATATAACACATAATTTCTTTTTAAAATCGAGACTACTGACATTTATCTTTTGTTTTGCTTTTAATCCAAAGTCTTCAGTCTCTGTCACATATAGAATGACATATTACCTTTCTCATTCATGGAAAAAATAAGAATACCTTCTCATTCACAGATTTATTAAGTTGAGAACCTATGTGCTAGGCACAGTAACATATAGAGAAATGAAGTGAAAATAGATCTTCTTCAGGAAGTTTACATTAAAGGAGATAAATCAGGTGCATCAATAACAATAAATATTGCAATGCAAAGACAGAACATGCTCATTCAGGCAGTAATTTACTCACTCATCTATTTAGCAACTAAGGGTTTTTATTTCTGAACACAGGTCAAAGTCAGTACTTAATTTTGAGATTACAAGGATGAACAGCAACAACAATAATAGCAAGTGAAAAGTCCACCTTTTGTATTTACTTCCTAATTTGTATGTTGTGGGGAGTGAGGGGTGTGGACAGACAGTTAAATAAGCTATGATAATACAGTGTGAAACTTGCTAATGGTGCTTATGTGGGGGAAGGAGGTCCAGTGGAACATGGAAGGACAAATCATGACTTTGGAGATCAAGCAAGATTTCCCAGAGTAGTCCACCCTGTTTGTTCCTACTTACCTTGACATCATAGCTTCTTATTATATTCCCTATACATTGTCACTGCAATTCCCGCTTTACGTGCCTGCTACCCGCTTCCTCTTCTCTCTCTGCATTTTGTGCTTTCGAAGACATTGTAGTAGCTACATTTGTAAAAATACGTTTGTTTTTTCCCAACAACTTTCTTTCTTATACTCTAGGCTCAAACTAGAATGCAAGTAGAGCTGCACTGAATTCTCAATAGCTGCTCCTTTTCATTGACTTTTGTATTGGATTCTAAAAATCTATCCTGATTTCATTATCATCTACAAAGCTATGATATTAAAGAACCAATCACATTACAGCTGATTAAAATAGCTTGTAGTTAAATTTCTTATGAATTTCAGAGTCACACTTATGCCATGTGCTCTATTTTAAACAAAGCTAAGGGATGTTTCTGTGCTTAAGTGAGCCACAGTAAACATAAATCG
Organism: Indri indri; assembly: GCA_004363605.1. Classification (NCBI taxonomy): domain Eukaryota; kingdom Metazoa; phylum Chordata; class Mammalia; order Primates; family Indriidae; genus Indri; species Indri indri. The sequence continues at coordinate 16,143 of RJWJ010022523.1, read as the reverse complement.
AGTAAAAAAATGAAGTATCACAATCTCTGGCTTTTGAGTAATTTGAATACTGGTATATTTTGAGGTACTGCAACATCCTATTTGAAATAACAGTCAAGTGAAAGTTACATTATAAGCATATCTCCTACATTGCTTTTCTTGACCTTTCCTTGACACTTTTGGTAATGCTCTGCTTAAACAAGTTTTGTCTTGATTTAACCATTTTTCTGTATTCCTTTCAAATATCTTCTCTTCTTTATATTCTTCCTTTTTAAAAAAATGTTATTTACAAAGGATAGGATTTTTTTTTCCTCATGAATCCTCCGAAGTCCTGGGTTCAAGATCTTTAATAAAGACAACATAAGGATCATAAGGATCACATGTCTAGTTGTTTAGTTTATTGCAGTAGCCCAGCCGATTGGGCATCCCAATGGAAGAACCACGAACTCTCCTGCAAGTGGATGAGTTGGTTCAATTCAAGTTATGTGTTAAATTTAAAACTCGACTACATTCTGGTGGCAATATTTATATCTAGACAATATGAATAGGAATCTTGACATGAATATGCTAGAAAAGCAGGGAGGAACAAGGTGAGAATTTTGTTAAGCAAGGAGTTTGAGCGGTCTGGGATCTGCTTCGGTCTAACAATATTAGATGGTATAGACAGTTTTCGATTCAAAAAGATCCGCTGAGACCATTTGGTGTAAAGTAAAGCAAATGAGACCTGGAGTATATCAAAAGGCTTGAATTTGATTCCTGATTCTGCCCCTACAGTGTGACTTTGGGAAAGTTACTCAATGTCACTGGGCATGTTCTGTTCATCCATAAAATCAAAATGATAGTAATTATACCTACCTTTCCTGCTGAGCATAAGGATCAAATGAGATAGTGATTATTAAAGTACTATGTAAAACCTACCACACTTTACAAATATCATTTATTGCTAAGTGGAGAGTGATTTAGTGGAATTGAAGAAGGTATGGTTTAGAGTTTATTAAATGAAGTGAAAATATTTGGGTCAATTTCAGAGGTTTACAGGTGAATATAACTTATTACAGTTAATTCACCTATTGCATTTACTCAAGCACAATATATAATATTTTATCAATTAATAACATGATGATACAGGTCTATCTTCTATGTATTGATACTGAATGTAACATTTAGGTTTGACTTTTGACTCTAAGTTACAGGAAAACCCAAAACAAAAGTGACATAGAAAAGATAAAAATGTATTCATTTTCACGTAAATGTAGGTAACTCTCTGATCATTAGGGACTCGTTTCCTTCTAAATGAATTTTTTTCTGCCATACTAAAGTTGTAATTTCCACCTCAATGTCCGAGATGGCTGCTTCAGCTCCAGCCATTATGTAAACATTCCCATTGACAACTAAGAAAGTTGAAAAAAGAAGGATACTCTCCAAACTTTTACCTACTATTCTTGTTTTCACTGGCAAGAGTCTGATCATATGACTTAATTAAAAAAAGATGGGAAATTCCATTTTTATTCTGGAGCCCCATGTGCCCACATTTTATTATGTAAGGTTCTGTTGGTGAGAACGAGGTGAGAACAAATATTGAGGTAAACTAGTCATCACCACAACAATTATTGGAGAACTCCTCTCACTTAATCACCAGTAAGCAATAGCATATATATTTAAACCAAAATCCCCTTTGAAATTATTGACAACAGAGTTATTTCCTTTTTATATAACAAATATTTACTGTATAAAACCTAAGTGCCAGGTATTAAATATTTACTGTATAAAACCTAAGTGCCAGGTATTCCACTGGGAATAAAAGAGGGAAACAAATTCCTTCCCCTTAGAAGATATAATCTATAAAATAAGAAGAAAAAAATTGGGATTTTCAACAATGTGATGATATAAGAGAAAGTGATTTTGAATTCATGGTAGAAAAAAAGGTGTATTATTCTGAGATGCGATCATTATTTGCTGTAGTCATGCATTAAATGGCATCCTAGAAACCTGGAAGAATGCATCTTCCTATCAAAGTGTTTCATTTACTGCAAGGGAGTATTTTATGCATTGAGAGACTGTAATCGAGAACTGAATGTGAATGATAATCTGATTTCTTGTAGAAATATACACTTGGTATATTCAACCTGAATTGAATAAGATAATTAGGCACTTATACAAAGACAGATATTATTTATATAATATTGACTTGATTTGAAGTGAGTCAATTGTTTATATAGTATTTGGTTCATTTGAACCAAACAGAGTATGCAGCAAGGCTCTCTTTCTCGTGCAATCCTGGCATTAGAGCACTGTGGTCAGAGTAGGAGGACAGGTTGCTGGATGTAATTGGATTCTCTTTCTTCTCTCTTTCCTGCTCCAATACTAACTTTGACTGCTGCCACGCCTCTCCTCAGAAGGCAAAAATGTATGGAAAAGAATAGAAGGAGGCAAGGTTGGAGGTGGGGGTGAGAGGAACAGTTTTCACCCACTTAAAATGAGAGGAATAAAATTATAGCTCTCCAGAGAAGACAGAGAAGACGGGGAACACATTTCCCCTCCTTCTCCGCCCCCTCCACCCTCCCGCCTCAACCTTGGGCCCAGATCTTTCTTTCTCTCTGTATACTACTTTTATGCTTGTGGGTAAAAATGGAGGGAGTTTCTCAGCTCATCCACATTACTTTAAACTGTATAATTTAAAGTCATGATATAAGAATAAAAGACTATACTTAAAATATTTGGTAAGATCTATTTTTAACTTAATGATCTTTGGGATTTTTCTTCTCTACTCTTGTTGACACCTTTTCCCATTCTGGCTTCAAATAAAAATTTTAAATATGAAAAGAGGAAATGGCATAATACATGACATGTCATGTTAAAGCCATGACCCATAATAAATCTTTGGCTCAACCCATAAGCATTGTGATCCACCTGTCACCATTTCTAAACAAAGTTCAAGGTTATGGTGTAATATGCTGCTAATTTTTCGTTTTCTGAAAATAAAGTAAAATGGCATTGCCTTCCTTCTTCTTTTCAACCAACTTTTTGTTAGTCCATTTTAGGCTCTAGATTTAGAAATGAGTTGTAGTAATAAAATTTAGCTATATTTTATATAGACAAAAGAAATTAAGTAATGTTAGAAATATGGTTTAAATAAACAAAAAACAGCAACACTGTAAATTCAGTATAAATTGGAAGTGCCCTTATCATCTTCCTGACCTTATTCCTTCCAATAATTCATTCTAAACACATGCATATGTCATAATTACTTGCAGATGTTTTCATATTTACATAATTTTTTCTTTTCTATGTTCTTGTGTAAAACTTTTACAACTTGCCTAATACAGAATTTTCTTACATGGGATAGTGAATAAGTATTTTGACCCTGAATTCCTCAATGACAAAACCTATAAAGAAACCATGGTAAAGAAAAAGACCACATAGGGTTTTTCAGGACTGAGCTGTCTTTTTCCAATAAATGAATATCTTCCCACAAGGTATTTATAGTCATTACTTAAAAAAGTAATGGTACTAGAAATAGTTTGTTTTGCCATCTGTAATTTTAGTCCAATACAGACTGCAATACACAGACCATAGTCGTTTTTCCCACATGCTGGGAAACTGAGAAACTGACCCAGTAGGGTTCCAAACATTCAAGGTAATTGTTTATTAAAAACATAACAAGTATCTCAAGACACGTCTTCAAACTTACTTCAGAATAAGGGATGTGCTACATGTGATTTTAGCATTTCTAAACTGGTGGACTGAAGTTTTGATTTGTTTTTGGCAACAGCATGAATTGCTTCCATCTAGCTGGTTTATCTCTTCTTATGGGACAAGGAGTGTGTCGTAAGAAGTCAAAGGGAGAAGGAAATGGAACCATGCACCAGGATGGTCCATTCAAAGAGGAACCAAGGGAAAGCCCCAAACAGAAAAACAGCAAAATCAGTATATCTGTACCTTTGCAGAGGACTGGAATTCATGGTTTCAGAGTTGGAAGGGGGTCTAGGGTATAGCCAATTTGTTTGTCTGGTGATAATGAGGTGGCAAAAATGCACGATCACTCAGCTCAGCAGAGACTTCAGTACTTCCTAGCAATTCCACGTTATCTGGCTTTCCAATTCTGAGCAAAGAGAGTTTCCAATCTGTTTGCATGTACTCAACCCTCTGATCTCCCTCCTACATCTTTGGCTTTAGCATCTGACCCACCTCCTACTCCAAAAAGAGTTTGTTAGCCATAACAGACTGAGATTATCTCAGCTTCCCACCAAAAATGTGCTACTCTATCTACATTGACATTCTGTCTTTCTTCCTTCCTACCTGTTTCAAATCAAGAGGGGAACTTTCTTTTATCAAAGGCCAGTCCTTCTCCTGTGCCTTATATTTCATTCCCATCAGACTTCTCCAGAACTTGATCCAGTCAGTACTCCCTCACTCCGTATTCATCGGTTTCTCTCCATGACTTTTCATTTAATATTTAAACATGCTTTAGTATTTCCCATAGTAAAGATAAATCCTATACCCATATCCTCTTCCATATTTTAATTATTAAAATGCTGATAACTACCTATTTATAATTCCTGTAACTCCTATTTATTGAGCACTTTGCATATGCCAGACACATTTGAAGAACTTTATTAACTCGTTTAGTGAATGGTGGGTGCAGGGGGTTCCCACTAGGAGCATGCCTTTGCTCTGGAGCTTTCATTTCACTCCTGACAATGGAGGTGGAGCCAGTAGAGGAGTGTTCTCCCCACAGGAATCCCACTCTTCCACTGAAAGTCCATGGAAATGGAGAGGTCAGTGGAGTTGATATGTCATTATTTAGTGTAATCAAACAGGAATTGGTAATTGCATATGAGGAAATTACAAGGATGATCCAGGTTCCTGGTTGGGAATGATAGTTTTGTTTCACTGGTAACAAACACAGAAGGAGGAATTGGCTTAAAGGGAAGGGTGGAGAATTAATTTTGGGACGTGGTGAACTTGAACTATCTGAGATTGCGTAGCCCACAGATAAGCAAATAATGACGTGAAAGATAGGCACAAATGGAATCGATCAATCTCGGTTTAAATTGGTCCTTCAGAGTAGAAGTCCTTTGAGAGCTCCATAAATTGTCACACCCAGAGTTCCGTAACAGGCCTAAGACCCAATGATGGCATTTGGCATTATCCAACTGTGGTAGTTGTTCAAAAACAGTATTTTCTCTTAGGTGTCTGGTGAAGGCAAGAGAACAAAATCAAATAAAAGTCTACCTTCTTCCTGCATACCATCAAGGACAGCATTACTATGTTTCTGCTTTTGTGTGTGTGTGTGTACTTTTCATTGTTCAAAATTTCATCCTTATATTAATTATTTGATTTTGTTTTCATAGCAGGTTTAATAAAGAAGTCTATCATTTCTCATGACATTCCAAATAAAAATATGAATGCAGAGCAAAGTGTTCCATTTTTCTTACTCTTTCTAGAACTTTAGGAACTGGCTAATAAAGTCCAGATAAGTCACTATGAATATAATGGGTTGAGAATATAGATGAATAGTCATTATTGTTAATACTTTTGAGAATCCTCCAAGAACTAAGTACTTTACATTTATTAGAAGTAATTTCTCCAGTAACCCTACATTTTGTAGGTACTTTCACTTGCATCTTACAAAAGAAAGATTGAGGCTGTGTGAGAAGTGGGGTAATTTGTGCAAGGTCACACATTTGGTAGATTTACTAGCCAAGAGTCAGTTCATGAGTGGCTAAATTGCTGATTCTGAACCCTGGATGCACATTAGAATCACCTGGGGAACCTTAGCAATTCTAATGCTTTGGCTGCACCCCAGGAAGACTACATCAGAATCTTGGGGAATAGCACTCATAGATCCATATTTTTGAGAGCTCCCCAGGTGACACCAATGTGCAGCCAAGGTTGAGAAATACTAGCTTGCCTCAAAAAACTCAAGAGTCTTTTTTAATACCATGCCACCTATAAATCAAAAATTGTTTTCATTCCACATTAATGAACCAACAGGACCTGTTGTGAAATCAACAGGACAGTTGTTTAAACATGATAAACAGAATAAACGAATGTCTTCTTGATAGGAAAGCATTATCTTCTTCTGTCTTCCAAGGCATTGAAAGACATGTTTTCAAAGCCTAGAAATCTCAGCAACAGGGCTGCAGGATTTTGTTTTCTCTGCTTGTTGCAAGTTGAAAGCAAGTTTTTATTCTCATTACTATTATCTCTGGTTTTGAGTGACCATACGTGGTGCTTGAGAGATTAGAAGGGATATCTAAACACACCTGAGGGTACAAACCCACTGAAAGAGAATTGCTTTGCAGATACAGAACACAGTGTAAATCAGTTTCTTTCTTAGAGCTTATAACACATCTTTCCCTTTATTTATTTATTTAAATTGACAGATAAAATTGTATGCACACGTACAGCATGATGTTTTGAAATATACGTACATTGTGGAATGGTTACTTCTGTCTGGTTAACATATACGTTACCTCACATAGTTATCATTTTTGTGGTGGTAATACTTAACATCCACTCTCTTAGCGTTTTGGAGTTTCTAAATTACAACTTTCATTGAACTCTTGGCCTTATTCAGCAAATGACTTAATTATATTTCATTTTGAATAAAGTTATCATTTTCCCAAGCTTGGAAATAACAATATATAATGAAACATCTGCTGTGTATGCTGTACAAATGTTTGGTTCCCAAAGGACATATTTAAAAAAATCAGATTTTCCTGGTATGTGTGACAAACTTTCCAAAATCTTCAAATTATGAGCATTTTTCTGCAAGATACATATTTTTGACATCTGTGGAACTGATTTTTATCTCTGTTGATGTCTATCTAGCATTTATTTTCTTTTTAATAATGATGCTTTATTTTAATATGAAATTAAAAAAATCTAGCAAATAGTTGTTATTTAGTAATTGATTCTATTGTTCCTTTACTCATTAATTATTTTGTATTGGCGGGTTCTTCTATTTAGAGTCAGTCTTGTGACAGAGATTTTGATTATGAGGAAAATAACCTGCTTCAACATTTTCAACAGAGATGGGTCAGAGAGATGATAGTAGATTTCTTCATCATAGCTTTTTGCCATAGCTTTTCAGCAAATGTTAAAATTTATATTTAATAGTGAACTCAGAGTTTTTAAGAAACAACAAAAGCTCATCGTATCTCTTCTGTTGATATATTCTGTAACATCCAAGAGAAAAAAAATGCACAGGCTAAGTATATGGGTCAACGAGAGATGTTTGTCAGCTGTCTACAAATTATATTGCTGTCAAGGTAGCATGCCACAAGCAGCTATGAAACATGGGAGGGTGAATAAAGTGATAACAGAAAGCTTCTGATTAGATTCTTAATGCCATAAAAATTTTCATTTAACTTTTTAAAATTTTATTTATTTATTTATTTTTATTTCAGCATATCGTGGGGGTACAAATGTTTAGGTTACATATATTGCCTTTGCCCCAGCTGAGTCAAAGCTTCAAGCATGTCCATTCCCCAGATGGTGCGCACCGCACCCATTAGGTGTAAATGTGCCCATCCCCCCTCCCCCTCCCACCTGGCCAACACGCAGTGAATGTTACTACTATATGTGCACATAAGTGTTGGTCAGTTAATATCAATTTGATGGTGACTACATGTGGTGCTTGTTTTTCCATTCTTGTGATACTTCACTTAGTAGAATGGGCTCCAGTGCTATCCAGGATAACACAAGAGGTGCTATATTACCATTGATTTTTGTGGCTGAGTAGAACTCCATGGTATACATATACCACATTTTATTAATCCACTCTTGTATTGATGGGCCCTCGGGTTGTTTCCACATCTTTGCAATTGTGAACTGTGCTGCTGTAAACATTCAAGTGCAGATGTCTTTTTTATAGAATGTCTTTTGTTCTTTTGGGTAGATGCCCAGTAATGGGATTGCTGGGTCAAATGGTCATTCTACTTGTAGCTCTTTGGGGTATCTCCATATTACTTTCCACAGAGGTTGTACTAGTTTTCAGTCCCACCAGAAGTGTATGAGTGTTCCTATCTCTCCGCATCCACGCCAACCTTTATTGTTTTGGGACTTTTTCATAAAGGCCATTCTCACTGGAGATAAGTGATATCTCGTGGTTTTGATTTGCATTTCCCTGATGGTTAGAGATGTTGAGCATTTTTCATATGTTTCTTGGCCATTATATTTAATTTTATAGAATGATGAACCTTGTGTTCACAATGCTCACTGGTTTCAATAATTCATTTCATTGGGATTTAGGTGCTCTATACAGGTAAGTTCAAAGTTCATTTTCACATGTGTTAGTGGAGTCTACATAACCAAAAATACACTTGGAAATAGTGCATTTCTCTGTTTCAGTTGGTGGTGCTTCATCACTTAGTATAATTTTTGTTTGTTTATCAAAACTTTTATTTATCATTTATATACTGTTTATTTCAAAAAGAATTTGAGGTGACTTAAAAAGCTATAGTATAATCATATAAAAATTAATGTTAGAAAATAAGAGTCCTTTAGAGCATCAGACAATATGTTATAGTGGAAAGAGCACATGCTTCTTCATTTGCTACCTGTGTAACTTCAGACAAGTTATTTAACCTCTTTGAGCTTCATTTCTTCCTTTGCAAAAGTTAAACAAAATCAATGTTTAAGGTAAAGTGTTTGATAAGTTAGTTTTCTCATTATCCTTAAGATGAAGTCAGACATCTTCAAATGTGCTTATTTTACCAAATAAAAACTCGATTCATATCTTTGATTAAACTCTTAATGTAACCTTATTAACTATCATTTATTGAGCACTTACTATGTGTGAAGTTATGTATTACGTTTGCTCAAAGCCCTTTTTATCCATTATCTTATTTCATCTTAATAATAATTTACTTTTAGTCTGTAAGAACTGTGGTCTTCTGAATAATGTAAATAGCATTTATTAGTGTTGTCTTTAAAGAACTGCCTTTGGAGTCACTATGGTGATGAACCAAGATTTCCCCCCATAGCAGCATTCATATATAAGGAGTTACTGCTATGTCCAGAATTATATTGTAAATGTCTTGTACATGTTTTATTCCATGTGAATAACAAGGTGTATGTAATTCTGATTTATTATAGACAAATCAATGTGTGAATGAATGAAATTATCTAAATATTTCAAATAAGAATTGCTTTATATGTAGTAATTATTTTAGTTTGTCTAAGATTGTTGAAATGTTGCTATAACTGCAAATAATTCTTGATTTCTTTATAAATACTGCAATTAAATTTTACAGATATTGATACTCTTTAAGAGTTTCCAGATATTCTACCAAAGTGCTTCATTTCAGTATTCTGTTTTTCATTTTTCTAGCAAAAGAAAGATTGTCTATATTCTGTATTCCATGCAAGTTTTTTATGTCATCTTTCCCTCATAAGAAACATTTTCTCTTTTGCTTTCTGAAATACTTACAAAACAGATGTCTAAGATATTTTTTAAATGCTAAATCTTTATCTCATTTATTTGAATGTTGGGAATAGTGTAAGCATAGTATTATGTGTTTTTTCTAGAATTCTTGAAAACCTGCCAAGTGAAAAGTAGTGAATAATTATTACACTTCATACTCTAGGAAAATCATCACTGTAATAATGTAACAATATTTTTTCAAGGTGGAATTAATGAATCACTAATGTTTGAAAAAAATAGTAAGATGGACTTTTCTGATATGTCTAATAAGAAATAGGAAACATAGATAAGCAATATTAGAAAAGAAAAAAGTATTCCTTTAAAGTTGTAAGAGAGCATTATATACAATAATATACTAACATATTAGAAAATATAAATGAAATAGACAATTTCCTAGGAGGACAAAAATTTCCAAAATTAATTCAAGAAGAAGTATATAGCCTGATAGCTTTAATTAGAGAATTCATCATATTGCAGAATTTTAGATCTAGGAAAGCCTTTGAAGACTGTTTAAGAAAAGTCTCACAATTTGTAAGTGAGAATGTTGAGGTCCAAAGTTTTTATGGCAAACTGAAAATATCCTATTCATTAGCTTTGGAAATTAGGAGGTCATGTGTGATTCCTGTGGAAGGAAAATTCAGGGGAGATGCTAAATGTCAAGAAGGAAAGATTCAGCAGGTAGTAAAGAAGTTGATGTGTACCTTAATCTTTCAAGGAATCTGACCACAATTGGAAAGAGAGAGGAGAAACCAGTGAGAACCAGTGAAAACACATAATAAAAAGGAGCTTGGTTGGTTTAGTACAGAGAGTGCAACAGATTTGTAGTCTAAGAGATTGTGTATATAAGCTAACTAAAATAGGAGAGTGTAGAGCTGACCAAATATGGAATCAAGAGTAGTTACTATTTTTGCTATAGAAGTCAGAATGGTGGCTACCTTTGGGTGCTCAATATTAACTGGGAGGCTGTGGATATTCTAAATTTTGATCTGGGTTATAGTTATATGGGTATATTCATTTATAAAAATACATCAAGTCTTATATCTGTTAATGCTTTTTTTTTGAGACAGAGTCTCACTCTCTTGCCTGGGGTGAGTGCCGTGGCGTCAGCTTAGCTCACAGCAACCTCAAACTCCTGGGCTCGAGCAATCCTACTGTCTCACCCTCTCGAGTAGCTGGGACTACAGGCATGCGCCACCATGCCCGGCTAATTTTTTCTATATATATTTTTAGCTGTCCAATTAATTTCTTTCTATTTTTGGTAGAGACGGGGTCTCGCTCTTGCTCAGGTTGGTCTCGAATTCCTGACCTTGAGAGATCCACCCGCCTCGGCCTCCCAGAGTGCTAGGATTACAGGCGTGAGCCACCGCGCCCGGCCTTTCAAGTCTTATATCTATTGTCAATCAAAAGTATATTTATTTGCAAAAATTTGTTAAGCTTTACTGCATTACGTGATATATCAATTTAAAAATTTTACCCTCTCCCCCCAAAAAATCATTATTATGTAGCCAATCTTTATAGCAATCATATGAGGTAGGTGCTGTTATTATCCTCATTTTATAGGTGAGGAAAAAGAGGCACAGAGATTTTAAGTAACAGCCATTAAATGAAGCAGATAGTGTGTGCATGCACACAGTGTGACAAGAGGGACCTGCCTCCTGGCTATTCTGTTACACTTACTGCCTCCCGAAAGGGGAAGGGCCTGCTTTAGAGAGGAGGAGAATGGATGGAGTCAGGAGGAAACTTCCTAGGCACAGGGAATATGAAGATGCTGATGGTAGAGATGGTCTGTACCTCATCAGTGATGGAGAAAGAAGGCTATCTGATTCAAGTTCCTGTAGAACTTAGTCCTTTGTTTAAGTTTTTATTTTTCTATTACCCTATTGTCTGTTTCTACCTTTTTTTCCTTTTTTTATCTTTCTTGTCTTTTTTTTTTTTTTTGCTTGAATTTTTCCTTTTTTTCATGTTAGAGGATTTTCTCAATTGTCTGATTATTCTTGGCTGTTTATTCATATATAAAAGCAAAGCACTAGAAAGTGCCTTGTAGCTCTATGTGGGTAGGTGGGCTTATTGAAAGGTAGGCATGGCAATATGTTCATCAAAGATGAACCAGTGTATGGAGACTTTTTCCTTCTGGGGGAGAATTTTAATCTCGAATTCGGAGAGTACAGGTAAGGGAGAAAATTCCTGTGGTTGTACCTGCCCTGTATACCTATCCAGTAGCCAGATTGGTGTCTGACTTCAGAACCCAACCCATTCAATTTCTCTGAGACTAATCCTCCTTGTGACAGTGCTGAGCTGTGTTGGAGACCTCGGAGGAAATGGTTTCAATTATTCTGTAAATAGATTTTTCAACGAACCACTCGTTTTCAGCCCCATGCAAAATGGCGTCCTTCTCTGTTGCATGTCCCTACTATTTCTAAGAATTAAGCCCTTCAGAAGGTCTGCAGAGTGAATTGGCTTAATTACAATCAGTATTTCCAATACCACCCCATGCTCTACAAGCACATGGGCTATGTCTTTCTCTACCATTCTATGGCAGCTAAACCTTCTTCCCTCAGCATCTTCCAAATTGGTCAACACCTTGAGTTCACTGGGTCCACTACTTATGGTCTTTTAGCATGGTTTGGAGGGAGAAGAGAGAGATAAATCTATCATGTTTAATTATACATTTTGGGTTACATTTTCTAAATGATATTTCTGGTGTATAGAAAAATTAGATTTGTATATTGATCTCAGTATATACGAAATAAAATGTTTATGTGTTAATCTTGTATTCAGTCATTTTTTTGATTCTTTTTATTTCCTGTAGTTTAAAAGTTGATTGTCTGGTAAAATAAGCACCACATGTACTAGCCATCAAACTGGTACTAACTGATCAACACTAAGATGCTCACATGATAGTAGTATTCATTGGATGTCATTCAGGTGGGGGCTTGGGGGTGGGTAAACTCACAACTAATGGATGTGGGGCACACTCTATGGGGAAGGGCATTCCTCTAGCTCTAGCTTGAGTGAGGCAAAGTCATTACTTGTAACCAAAATGTTTGTACCCCCATAATATCCTGAAATTAAAAATTAAAATAAAATAAAAATTGATTCTCTTGGATTTTCTAATAAGGAGATACATTATCTGCAATTATAACTATATTGTCTCTTTCTTTCTTATTGTTTTTTCTTTTACTGTTTTCCTGAGAAACTCCTGTTCAATTTAGAATAATAGAGGTGATGGTGGACATCTTCCTCTTATTCATGACTAATGGGAATTAATCTAATATTTTACTATTGAATATGATTTTCACTGTAATTTTTAGAAATATCATCTTTATTAAGAATGTTCACCTCTATTCATAATTTGCAAAGAATATTTTTTAAATGATCATTTGAGTTTTGAATTATACTAAATGCTTTCACATATATTGATGTGATCACATGGTTTCTCTTCTTTAATGTGTTAATGTAATAAATTGTATGTAGGTCATTTTTGAAGTTGAATCATCCTGCATTACTGGACATACTGATTTGAAACTGATTTATTATCCTTTTATTGTATTTCTGAGTTTGATCTTTTGCTTAATACTTTCACATTTATGCTAATAAGTAAAAGTGGCTTATAATTACATTGCTCATTTTGGTATCAGTGTCATGATAGCCTCCTTGTCAAATGAGTTGGAGGTTTCTGATCTTTTTCTTTGGCCTGGAAATATTTTATTTTAAAAAAAATATTATTTTAAAAAATATTTTATTTTAAAGAAATCACAGTTGCCTTTTCCATTCTTGCAGCAGCACTTCACTTAGAAGAATTCATGTAACCAAAATGTTTGTACCCCCATAATATTCTTAAATTTTTTTAAAACGGCACAATTTCCAAGGGTTAACTGCTTTACAGGGCTTTTAGAGTCAGCTTGGGTTTTACAGATGAATTTTACTGTTTTTTTAATTTTTTCAGCTTGTTAAATTCTTATTTTATCTTTTTAAAATATCTTCTGATTTCTTTGAGTGGCCCATTTATTTTCATTTTCTCTTGTTTTCTGTCTATTTAAAGACATGAATATCCTGAATACCATAGCAAAATCTCACCAGTTTTGATAAATATATTTCCTTGTTATTCAGTTCTAAATAGTTTATAATTTAGATTCTTAGTTTCTCTTTAATTTTTTAATTATTTAAAAGCTTTTTTCCCCCAAAGTAGAAAATTTGAATTTTGATTTCTAATTTTATTGAATTGCAGTCTGTGAAAATGCCATATGTTTTAAACTTTTTTGAATTCATTTTATTTCACTTTTTGTTCTAAGACTAGTTACCTTCTGTAAATATTAATACTTCATTGATATTTTAAAGAACTGTACATGCTTTGCTTTTTATGTATAATATTGCAAAGAAAAAATATTAATCACTTGTGTTGATTTTGTTATTAAAATCTGCCATATTATCATTATTTTTCTGTGGCTTGCTGAGAGCTATTTGCTAAGTCCTTCATTATAATTTTAGTTTAATACTTTATCCTTATGGTTTCTCAGTTTTTGCTTCATATACTTTGAAAAATTGTTATTGGTTCCATAGAGATATGTTACTTCTGAATATTCTTTGTGCCCTGCTCCTTTTATCAGTATGAAAACTCCCATTTCATCTCTTTTAAAGTTTTTCCCAGTTTTACATTGTGGCATCTGATTTTTTTTTTTTTTTTTTTTTTTTTTTTTTTTTTTTTTTTTTTTTTTTTTTTTTTTTTGAGACAGAGTCTCACTCTCTTGCCTGGGGCGAGTACCGTGGCATCAGCCTAGCTCACAGCAACCTCAAACTCCTGGGCTCGAGCAATCCTACTGTCTCACCCTCTCGAGTAGCTGGGACTACAGGCATGCGCCACCATGCCCGGCTAATTTTTTCCATGTATATTTTTAGCCGTCCAATTAATTTCTTTCTATTTTTGGTAGAGACGGGGTCTCGCTCTTGCTCAGGCTGGTCTCGAACTCCTGAGCTCAGGACGATCCGCCTGCCTCGGCCTCCCAGAGTGCTGGGATTACAGGCGTGAGCCACTGCGCCCGGCCCTGATTTTTTTTTTTTATTTCAGCATATTATGGGGGTACAGATGTTTAGGTTACGTATGTTGCCCTTGCCCACCCTGCCCCCCAAGTTTGAGTTTCGAGCGTGTCCATCTCTCGGATGGTGCGCATTGCACTTTGTGTATGCATATACCCGTCCCCTCATCCCCCTCCTCCCTCCCCGCTGCCCGACATCCAATAGATGTTATTCTTATATGTACACTTATGTGTTGATCAGTTAATACCAATTTGATGGTGAGTACATGTGGTGCTTGTTTTTCCATTCTTGGGATACTTCGCTTAGTAGAATGCATTCCAGCTCTATCCAGGAGTATACAAGAGGTGCTATATCACCATTGTTTCTTAAAGCTGAATAGTACTCCGTGGTATACATATACCACATTTTATTAATCTACTCACGTATTGATGGACACTTGGGTTGTTTCCACATCTTTGCAATTGTGAATTGTGCTGCTATAAACATTCGGGTGCAGGTGTCTTTCTTATAGAGTATCATTTGTTCTTTTGTGTAGATGCCCAGTAATGGGATTCCTGGATCAAATGGTACTTCTAATTGTATCTCTTTAAGGTATCTCCATATTGCTTTCCACAGAGGTTGCACTAATTTGCAGTCCCACCAGCAGTGTATGAGTGTTCCTATGTCTCTGCATCCACACCAACATTTTTTGTTTTGGGACTTTTTGATAAAGGCCAGTCTCGCTGGAGATAAGTGATATCTCATTGTGGTGTTGATTTGCATTTCCCTGATGATTAGAGATGTTGAGCATTTTTTCATATGTTTTTTGGGCCATTATTCTGTCTTCTTTTGAAAAGTTTCTGTTCATGTCCTTTGCCCACTATTTGATAGGGTCATTTGATTTTTTCTTATTGATTTTCCCGAGTTCTATGTAGATTCTGGTTATCAGCCCTTTATCGGATTTGTAGCATGCAAAAATTTTCTCCCATTCTATAGGTTGTCTGTTTGCTCTTGTGACAGTTTCTTTGGCTGTGCAGAAGCTTTTTAATTTGATCAGGTCCCATTTATTTATTTTGGTTGTTGCTGTGATTGCGTTTGGGGTCTTCTTCATAAATTCTTTGCCTAGGCCAATGTCTGGAAGAGTATTTCCAACATCTTCCTCTAGAATTCTAATAGTTTCACTCCTCAGGTTTAAATCTGTTACCCAGCATGAGTTGATTTTTGCGAGAGATGAAAGGTGTGGACCTTGGTTCAGTCTTCTACATGTGGCTATCCAGTTTTCCCAGCACCATTTATTGAATAAGGATTCTTTTCCCCAGTATATGTTTTTGTCTGCTTTGTCAAAGATTAGGTGGCTATATGAGGATGGTTTTATATCTGGGTTCTCAGTTCTGTTCCACTGGTCAATGGCTCTATTTTTGTGCCAGTACCAAGCTATTTTGATTACTACAGCCTTATAATAAAGTTTGAAGTCTGGTAAGTTGATACCTCCTATTTTGTTTTTAATGCCTAGAATTGTTTTTGCTATGCGGGGTCTTCTCTGGTTCCATACGAAGCGTAGAATTAATTTTTCTACATCTGTGAAGAGTGATGTTGGTATTTTAATAGGGATTGCATTGAATCTGTAGATCACTTTAGGTAGTATAGACATCTTAACAATGTTGATTCTGCCAACCCACGAGCATGGTATGGTTTTCCACCTGTTTTCATCCTCTGCT
>RJWJ010022522.1:0-26811 GCA_004363605.1 Indri indri | reverse complement strand
AATTTAAAGGACAATTAAAATTGATCATGATAAAATAAATGGAAAAAGTAGGTTGTCAAATATAAAATATGATTCCAGATTTTTACAAACAAGACTATATACATTATATAAGATTATATATATTATACCTCCTCTATTCCCCATCACACACAACACAGGTTCATAGTGAACTTCTTTGATTTTCAGTGAATAGGAGATTTCCTCCCCCCCCAAAAAAATAGCTAGTTTCTTTAAACTGAATACCTTAAACAAAAAAACTGACAACAGGTTTTTGAACACGAATTGGAAGTAGGCTCATGGCATCGCTGTTCCTGATGGAGCCCGTGTTTAGAGGAAAGCGCTCTCCCCGTTTGAAACACAGCACTGTGCCTTCGGCTCTCGCACATCTAAAAACTGAGGGTTAAGGGAGAGTGAATGCCCTTTTTACCTTTTATTTTTTTCTCTTTTTAATCAATATTGAGGAGGGAGGAAATGAATACGGGTTGCAGCGACAAGAGACGAGCCTTCGTACACTTTTTTCTTTAACTCTTTGTTCGGGTCTTTGCCTGACATTTGGCTTAGAGCATTTTGAGATGATATGTGACCTTTTGTCACTGAAATTTCTGTCATAGAATTTATAATTTTTCTTTGAAAAAATTTAATTTTGCTGCTTTTATGTGTTATTTAAGCTCAAAAGTCTTTTATGCCGATCTTCTCACTTAATACACCCAGGTTAATGGGAACAACTATTTAATATTTACCACTTTAAAATTGTTTAATTGAGAAATAATAACAGTATGTATATTTATAGGATACAATGTGATGATACATATATACATTGTGCAATGATTATAAGGCTAATTAATGTAATATGTACCACTTTTTAGTAGGAATTCTAAACACCAAAACCTGAGATTTGAAAGGAATAAGAAAAAGTAACTTAAAGCATAGCCAGATTTACTAATTTAAAGTTAACTGTAGAAATCATCATTAAAAAATTCCTGTCTTTTCCATATTCTTTATTGTTTTGGTTTTGCAGAAATCCAAAGGCAAAAAAAAGTGTTTATTTTTCTTTCCAAAATTATTTTTGTCCCTTTCTTCTGAACATCCACTAGTTAAATCAGGCATAACAGATTTCAAATTTTGTATGTTTCACTTTGAGTGCTTTTATCACAGTCAAGCCAAAACAAAAAAAGGGTGATGAAAACAGAAAATACTAATGGTCTAAAGATTTTAACTTCCTTTAACATTATTAGTCATGTTACACTCTGAGGATTATGAAGAGTAAAATATAGAAAAGATTGTGTGATTAGTTATTAATTCTTTCCCTGAAGGATTGAGAACCAAAGGTTGCTATTCTATTTCTTCATTACAAAATTATGCATTCCCTAGTAATGTAAGCAAACTGCACTGAGGCATGGTAATGAAGGATAGGCATAATGCTGAAATATGAATTTGACAGTTGTCTTTGAATCTCATTTTAGCCAAATGTTTCATATTTCTCCCAGTCGAGACCTTTTATCAGAGTTTCTAATATCCATCAGAGTTAATAGTGTGATTATTTTTGTCAATGTTTATATTTTTTCAACTTTCTGGGATTGAATTATAGCCTTATGGCCTGTTACCTTGTTCTATTTTCAGTAATCCATGGCATCCCAAATTCTATGACCTGGTTTACACAGTTTTCTTGCAGTTAGATTATGTACCTACCAGATGCTAAATTAGCTGTTGTTACTGAAATTATCTAAACATAAAGATTTGTCTGAGTTTAAGATCACTAAAATATGTTTTCTATTCACTCATTTGTTACTATTAAATTGTATTGAGTAATCTTACCAAAAATACACAGACATGTGTGTAATATATATGTACATATATATGAAATCTCTATCTAGAGATCTATTACAAATTGCTAGTCCATTTCCTAACTCTTGTCTGTTGGGTTGTTGGGATCCCTCATTATTTTTCCTAATCTTTGCACATAGTAGCAAATTAAAAGATACAGAAGCACTTTGGATTAAATAACGCTAATAACAGTCCCTTGCTGAACACCTTCCTGATACCTATAGTAATTTTTTTGAAACAATTTTTATTTTTCTCCTTTCCTCTATTTCACAAGTCAAAGATATGATTATATGCATACTTAAAAACATATCAACTTTATTCAATGTCTATTTATTTCCTGCATAAAATGTGGGAATTTAGCTCAATAACACCAGCCTCCTTTATTTTTCCTTTCTCCACCCATGTTTAAAAAAGATACTATTTTAAATTATATTATTAGTTGTTTTTGTACCTGAAAATGTTTTCTTTTCCCATAATTTCAGCGAGCATCTCAACTCCTTTAATGAAAAAGGAGACTGAGTGTCACTGGCTTTCTCTCCATGTTTTGTGAGTTCAACTTTTACTTATTTATTATTGAGATTGTTAGTATTTGTATTATAGAAAAGATTGTTTTGAGCCACATATTTAAGCAGCGATTTTTATACATTTTGGAAAAAATGCAGAAAGGACTAGATGTTTGCATGATAGGCTGATTTAAATCTCTTCTATTAAGGAGTACCTTTCAACTAATATCAAGATGCTACAAGGAGCTCAAACAACTCAATAAGAAAAACACATATAATCTCATTAAAAAGTGGGCGAAGGAGACTCAGAAGAGGGAGAATGGGAGGGGGTTGTGTGGTGAAAAATTACCTGTTGGGTACAATGTACACTATTCAGGGGATGAGCGCATTGAAAGCTTTGTCTTTTCCACTATGCAAAAATAAAATAAAAACACTATTGAATAAGCAGCAAAATCAATTTATCAACATGCAAATATAGGACTTTCAACAAGCAAAGGTGCTATGCTAGATGCGTTGAAAAGGAACAAAACAAAAAAGTCATGGTACTTGTTTGCAAAGAAATTACAGCTTATGGGTGGGCAAGAATGTGTATAAGTAATCCTAATGAAGAACTCAGTATAAGCAGCATATTAATAATAGAGCTGCAAACAAATTGATGTACTGTTAAGAATGTAACCACACATCATTTTAGGGAATTATTTAAAGCATAAAAATAAATCATGGAATAGGTTAGTATTAGTCTATCATTTAAAAACTGTTCATGCAGAAAATCTTTAATAACATTATAAATTAAATCAAAACTTAATTTAATCCTTAATATTCACTAAAAACTTCCTAAAGGCACATAGAGGATTTGCAAAATTTTTTAAATTATATTTATTTCAGGATATTATGAGGGCACAAACATTTTGGTTACATTTTATGTCTTTGCCTCACCCGAGCGAGGATTAGAGGCATGCCCTTCCCCTCTACAATGCTCACCATGTCCATTGGTTGTGAGTTTACCCCCCGCAACCCCCTAATCCCTGGAGAATATTACTACCATGTGAGCACCATAGTGTTGATTGGTTAGTGGTAATTTGATGGCAAGTACATGTGGAGCCCATTCTTCCGATCTTGTGATACCTCACTTCGGATAATGGGCTCAAGCTCAATCCAGGAAAATATAAGAGGTGCCAGATCACTGTCGTTTCTTATAACTGAGTAATATTCCATTGTATACATATACCAAATTTTAATAATCCACTCATGAATTGACGGGCACTTGGGTTGTTTCCACATCCTTGCAATAGTACTTGGATGGGAGGATTTGCAAAATTAAAAAAAAGCAAAACAAACCAACAAACAAAACTCTATGTCAAGTAGGGCAATTTGTGTTATGTTATTTTCCACAATACAAACTTTTTGTTTCAGTATTTTTGAAAGCTAGTAAAACATTTCTACTTGCTTAGGGTCTAGGAGATTTAATAAGAATATCACTTCACTAATGAAAGTGTTTTTCTTCTGTTTTTGCAAAGCCCGTCTACTCCATCCACCGCATATGGCAAGCTTAACTATCTTCTCACCCTCTGACTCATCAGTGCTGATTATCTGTCAGCTCTTTCTGGGCCTTTTTGCATTTTGATTCATTGAGTTCTTCTTTACCTTCCTATACAGTTAAAGTTTCCTCAGGAGAAATCATGGTGCAATAGTATCTATGCTTCATAGATATTAGAAATTTAACAAATGTTTATGCTTATTGGCAATGATAGGATCCCGAAGGGAAATCCATATACTCTCTTGTACATTATCATGAGACATCAGTACAATAATTTATCAAACATAAATTCAGTCAACCTGCCAAAGGATGGATTTTGTTTCACATTTTGCTTATTTTAAAGTTAATTTTAAACTTTCTATCATTCTGGCAGTGAGTAAGCAAAGCCCAAGTCTCATATGAAGAAGAAGAATATTTTGATATTACAACCAGGAGAATATTTACTTGTGAATATGTGTTCAGGTTTTCTGTGTCTACCACTTCTTAGCTGATCCAAATATTAATCTCACTTTCTTCCTTGCCATTGCTGTTAGGAATCATAATATCTTTTGACTTAGGAGCCAGGGTGCTACTGTGCATTTCACAAAAATACATTTTAAAACCTTCAAACTTAGGTAGACATATACCCAGTAGTAGGTGGATGAACTGAAACTCCATCCATGACAGGTATAGAGTAACTCCTGATAGAACAATCTTATACAGATGATAAAACATCCCTAGCTGCCAATTAAACATGCCTTTAGAAAGATGTTTATCCTGTTTTCTCAGTAATGCTTAATTTGTCTAGCCCAAATGGAGTTTTTAGAAAAGAAAAAAAATGTATAAGATTATAACACAAACATGATTTCTTTTCTTTGTGGAACAATGCGTAGAGTACAGCACATCAAACTTGAGAAAATAGCTTCAGCAGGCGATAATGAAACAGAATAGCTATAAGTCATACTATTGGATATTGGCTTCCATGTTTATTATATGATCACCAGGCCCTTTGCTGACATGAGTTCAACTTATATTATTTAAGCACACTTTTCCTCCTGGGTGTCTGATGTAAACCTTCAGAATATTTTCAAGTGTCGATTCATGTTCTCACAAGAATAGGAGAATAGATCTTCGCTACTCAAGATGTAGCCTGCACACCAGCAGCACGAACATCAGCTGGCTTGTTAGAAATGTAAAATGTGGGCTCTGTACCAACATTTTTAACAGGATTTTCCAGTGATTCACGCGATCAATGCAGTTGGGAAGTGTGGGCATATAGGATTCCCTTACTCAATTTTACTGCCCTCCTTTCCTGTGTAATTCTGGTGTCGAAACGCATTGCCATCGTCTGGGTGCCTGCATGGGAACGAGGCTGGGGCAGGGGACAGGCGGGGACATCAACGGGGAACATACCTGCTGCGTGTGCCTTGTCAGAAACAGAATTCCGCTGCTCGTCAAATGACCGGGCAGCACAGCTTTCATTTTCAGATCGAGAATCATTCCTTAAATATATTTGCCGATGGACTCTGATCTCTGTGCAGGGAATGACCATATTTCTCTCAAAAACTTATGATCACTGTAAAATGCCTTCTTTGGTCGACCACATCAGAAGAGTGGATCTGGAGGGATAACTAGGTATTCCGAGTTTGGGCAAAGGGCAACTGTATGAAACACCAGCCTCCAAGTTGCTCAGTATTAAAATGAAATGGTCCTGTGAATCCTTATTTAATAGTCCCGTTGGATGCCTCATTTCCAAAGAATAGTCTCAAGATCAAGAGTTAACACCAAGGATGAAATAATTAGTTAATGCAACGAAATAGCTTCTGAAACAACAACAACAACAAGGTCATATTCAGACTTGGGCAGTACTTGAGTTACGTTTATTCTATGTTGGATTAAAAGATTTCCATTTGCAGAATAATTTTCGACTATAGCACAACAGAAATACCTTAGGATTTGCAACTCACTAGACCATGGAAGGCAGCTCAGCGAGCTCAACAAGGAGATGGCGACAAGGAGTTCACTAAGCTATGTGGGGACTCGGGATCAACAATTTCAGACACTGGTACCACATTCAGATCTCAAACCTCCTTCGAAAACTGAACCTCTCAGATGATGGGTACATAATTGTATATATTTATGGGGTACATGTGATGGTTTGATATAGACATACAATGTGTATTAATCAAATCAGGGTAATTGGGGTATCCATCACCTCAAGCATACGTCATTTCTTTGTGTTAGGAACATTCCAATTCCACTCTTTTAGTTACTTTAAACAATACCCTAGAAAGAATGGTTACTGAATGCTGAAATACGTGCCAGAAAATAGCTGGTATATCATCTGTAAAAATAGTTCAATATGTTCTTGAATGGCACAGATAATTCATTTAGTGTAATATGACTATATGATGCAAACAGTCATAATTGACTTGAATTCAGCCAATCTGGATTTTTTTTTTACTAAGTCAACAAATTGTTTAGCTAACTTTATCAGGTTATTGAGACAATCACAAACCAGTGGCTCATATAAACAAACTTTTGTTGGTCTTTCTGCTGAACAGTGACTAATTCAGAACTGATTCCAAATTTTAAGGAATTGTACCTATGTTACTAATTTGTTAGGTAAAATTGTTCACATAGCATTAAATATTTATACTTTTCATTACTGTTATACATGATTAAGTTGATATGCATTTTGATAATGCAGTATTTAGAATTACATATTTTCCTATCTTAACACTCTAGAATAGTGTACATCTGTAGCTCTGGCTTGGGTAGTGCAAAGGCAATATATGTGACCAAAATGTTTGTACTCCCATAATATTCTGAAATTTAAATAAAAGAAAATACATTTATTAATATTTTTAGATGTTTTGATATTTATTAATGCTTATGTGTTTATTTGTAGAAGTGCATTTATGGCTTTAATATCCAAGAGCATGAAATACAAGATAGGTCACATTTTTTGGCATACTTAGAATAAAATCGTAAATATGATGCATTAGTTTAAAGAAGCTAGAAAAGACTGTAATGCATGCTGAAGATGCATTTCAGTGGTGGGTTATATCCAAGGAAAGCAAATTTAAACTCTATAAGAGATAAACATTTAGAACAAATGAAAATAGGAGGATTTGCATTATCTCAGACTCTCCTTCCACAACTTTTTTTAAACATTAGAACATTTTCCTATTCAGCTCTATGTGACCATCCATCTCTACCACGGGGTGATTATGGGTGTTAAACTGTGTGCTGTATCCTAGACGAAAGACATAGTGCGATATCTGACACATCACGGGTGTTCAATAACTTGCTGACATTGTTATTATTACCTATGGGAATGTCCTTACACTTAAGGGAATAGAGTCTACTACTAATGTTCTATGAGTAATAACAACAATTACTAGTAACATGGAAATGAACAGAAAAAGTAATTCTTGAGATAACGAGTAAATTTTTCACTTTTAAATCTTAGTTATTTTCTGAAAAATTTTCTAAGCATGCTTATGAGTTAAAAGTCCACCAATTGGCCTAAATATTTTCTTATAGGTAAAACAACCAATTAATTAATGAATAAATAATCAGTTTCTCTGTCAATCTGCTATTTTTCACAATTACTAACTCCCTTCTAAAAATAATCTCAAGCCTAAATTTAAACCTAACCAGGTTTTTCATTATATAAGAATGCCTATTGCTTTCATTCAATAATTGACCCACTGCATAAAGGTTTCATTTTTCATATGTTATTTAAACATTTTCATTGCTGTATAGAAAAGAGGTTTGTTTTTCCCCCAAAAGTGAAGATAATAATTTGGTTTATGTGTGGTTGCATTTATACTAGTCAAAGGAAATGTTCATAGCACAGAATTTGCAAAGTGTCTGAATCGAGCTATTATTTAAAGATTTATAGATGTGAGAGGTATTGCTACTTAATTAGTATCCCCACATTGGTCTAATTATCAGTCTGTGCTTGACATTTCTTTTCTAATAGTGTCCTTTGCTGTTACGCTTGCACCCAAATCAGTACTCTCTAGGATGAGATCATAGAGTTGTGTTTACTCTGACAATAGGATACTGTCAAATTGATGAGTTACTGGAATAAAGTAACTATCTGAAAGTAAGAATGAACTATTTCCATTATGTTGAACTGACAAAAATGGTAACAAAACATAGCAACTTAGGGTGGATTTGAAAAAGCTTCCCAGCAAAGTCCAGTACAGATGACCAACATGTTATAAAAGGTTAAGGATGAGATATTTGGGAGCTATTTTATATTTTCTACTATTTTGCATTTTATGTTAAGTAGAAAGTGTTTGGCTCAGAGTTTCTTTTAATCACATCCTTACACCCATTCTAAATATTTGGTCTCATCCAACAGTGCGCAATGCCGTCATTCGTTTTGCCCTGGCCTTGCCCCACATCCATTCCAGCTGAACCGATTTGACGTGAATTTCATCTTCAGTGCTTAGAAATGAGGCCTTGGCAGCTCTATTCTAAATCGAGAGAATAGCTGTGCGAGAGCCTCTGGGAAATAAGGCCTTCAAACCCCCCTGAAAAGACCCACGTTTCTTGGGGTGGAATCAGAACACTGCTGAAATCTTCAAAGGGAAGAGGGTGGGTGTGAAGTCTGGAGGAATAAGAAACAAGAATGCTCTGTTCTAATGAACAACAGCATTGGCTGACTCGGGGCTTCTTTCAGATTAGCCTGTCAGAAAAGGTATCCTATGCAAGTCAAAGGACAAAGCATTTTTTAAAGCAGGTTTTAAAAAATCAAGTTATGAAGACAGTGCACATTTAAATATTTTCTTTAAGGTCGGCAGGGATTATACAGACCGGTGTGGTCTGTGCAAACGTTGTGCAGACAATAATCATGATAACCTCACTGCAGCATGTATCTTCTTGGCAGGGTTGTTTGTCAGAGCAGTAAAGATCTGCAAAATCAAGAGCGCTGCTTCATTTTGTCGGGGGACGACGATATTGAAGAAAACCGTAAAGACCAGATATTATTCTTGTTGTCGCTCCTGCTGTTGTATTTTTCGCAGAGGCCAGCGCTGCTCAGTGGGGCGAAGGAAGTGGGTAGGCAAACCTCAGCCCTGTGGCTAGGACTCCCCCACTCTCCGTCGGAGTCCCGGGGTCCGCAGCCCCGCAGGGAGGCTCCGGCACCCGTAGGTGGCGCCCCACGTCCGTGCCTGCGCGTCTGGCCCGCGCTCCCGGCGCAGCTCGGAAGCCCGCGCGTCTCCCGGGTCGTTAGAGCTCAGAGCCCGCATTTTAATAAATAAACGCGAGCGCCAACGCGCTCCGCGAGTCCCGGGGTTCAGAGGAGAAGACACTTACACCCAGGCGAGAGGCATTTCTTCAATCCCTGCCAAATCCTGACATTTTCCAAACTGGAGATTCTGGAACCACAGCCCTGAAATCATTAAATTTTCAAGCTTTTTCTCTCCATCCCCGTCTTTTTATTTTTTATTTTTTAAGAAAACTGTGCCTTTTCCCCTTTCATTATGAAAGTGGTGACGCTATTCAAGATTAAGATCTGGAGGGAATTTGGAAAAGAAAAGAAAAACTCTAAAAGAAGAGAAGAGACCGGTGCTTTCGAGGGTGTCTAATTTTTTTTAAAAAAAGAGGCACCTGGGAGGATTTCGCTCTGGGTGTCTGGGTGAGAGCCTGACCGGGGCGTTGCAGGGTGCTGCGGGCATGCGGGGAGCAGCCGGGAGGAGGGCTCTCCGGAGTCCTCAGGGCGTTGGCAGCCCTGCGTGCCCTCTGGAGACCGGCGGGCAGGCCCGGGCCGCGGGGACCTGCGAAGGAGCCGCGCTGCGGGCGCGCTGGGCACCGGGGCGCTAGGGGGGCCCGAGGCAGCGGTGCGGGACTTGCGGCGCCACGGTGCTGGGCGCGAAGCGTGCGGGCTGGACGCGCTGGGTCCGCGGAGCGGGGCGCTTGGCTGAGCTGGACGCGGCAGTGCGGGTCCGGGGCGCGGCGCGGGGCGTCCAGGTGCGGGGCGCGCGGGCGCGGGGCGTGGTGCATGCCCGGAGCGGGCGCAGGCCGGCGCGGGAAAGCGGCAGGGCGGGGCGGCGCGGTTATTGGCCACGCGCAGGGAGAAGGGTCGCGCTCCGTGTCCTCCTCCCGACAGCTCCGCTCGCCTCATTCTCTCTGAGCGGAACAACTTCGCGGACTGTGGCGCTCGCCCATCATGGAGGTTCCAGGTAACCAAACCGCCCCTGCCCTGCCTATGCGGGTGTGGAGTGTTAATTGCCTTATGCATGTATTTTAATGAGGACTTCGGCTACTCTAGGTTTGAGGGGAGGGGGAGAAAAAGGGGGGAAGGAGGACAGAGAGAATGGAGAGAAGAGAAGAGAGAAAGAAATCATTTATTGGCGTGGCTGTGGCTGAGGACAGAGGACGTTTCTTAGAAAGAATACTGGAAGAGTTGATAGGACACTGTGGGCGGGGGGGACGCTTCTTTGCTTGCGTTTCTTGCCCGGGTATGGAAATGACCTGTCTGGGGTGCTGGGGGGAGAGCGGACAGGGTAAAAGTGCAAATGGGCGTGTAAGTTAGCAGGAGCCCAGAGGGTCGCCTCCCGGCCAGGGAAGATCCGGGATCTAGAAACAAGAGCTGGAAAACAAGCAGAGCTGGAGATTCCCGTCGTCAGGACCTTCTATCCTTCGCCGGAGGGAATCCGAGGGGCTTCTCCAAGGGGGTTCACTGGTGGCTGCGCGGACAATGGAAGTGGGTGTTTGGTTTCGGTGTCTCCCTCTCTCTGTCTCCCCGCTTCTTTCCCCGCTTAATTTTATTCACTCTAAGGAGATTCCTGGGGTTCGTTCTTTGGGTGGAGAATGGATAAAATCTTTACCAGAGGGACTTAAATTGACTTTAAAAACATCTGCAGGTTGGACAAATACAGGATAAAAGGGAAAGCAGGGAGGAAAAGGGACTCTTGGTCTTGCTGTCAAGAAAATGCTGCTGAAATGAAGGTGACAGAGCGAGCATTAGTGGATGTTTCCTTTGCCTGTGTCTTACGACCCCTACGCGTCTGGCCGAACGGGCGGGGGTGGCGCTGACGCCGTGTCCCCGGGCTCCGGCCGGGACCTGCAGAGTCGCGGTCCCCTGACCTCCCCGCACCCCGCGCGCCCTGCACAGGAGCCTTCCGGGATGCGCTGCCCGGTGCGCCCGGCGTTTCTCTGGACCTGTTGTGCTAAATCGGGGAGGGAGGTGGCTGTGTCTGGGACCAAGGGAGTGGCCTTTGGAGGGAGCGCCCCGTTCCCCTGCTGCCCGACAGCTTCCGCTCCCCGTGTAAGGGTTTGGGTTCTTTGCCCTGACAGGTCCGCTGGCACCTTTCTTCTGAGAACGACCCTGGCCTTGGCCATCAGAGCAGGGGACGAAAGCCAGAAGAGGCTACTCCGGGCCCCCGCCTTCCCGCGCACCCTCGGGTGCTCCTCCCGCCCCCGGCCGCCTCCGCCCCCGCGCGCCGCCCCCCGCCAGCCCGGATGCCGGCGCCCGGCCGGGGCCCCCGCGGGCTACCGCTGACCATGCCCGGGCGCCGGGGGGCGCTGCGCGAGCCGGCCGGCTGCGGGTCCTGCCTGGGGGCGGCGCTGGCCCTGCTGCTGCTGCTGCTGCCCGCCTGCTGCCCGGTGCGGGCGCAGAATGACACGGAGCCCATCGTGCTGGAGGGCAAGTGCCTGGTGGTGTGCGACTCCAGCCCGTCGGCGGACGGCGCCGTCACCTCCTCCCTGGGCATCTCCGTGCGCTCCGGCAGTGCCAAGGTGGCCTTCTCCGCCACGCGGAGCACCAACCACGAGCCGTCCGAGATGAGCAATCGCACCATGACCATCTATTTCGACCAGGTCAGCGGCGGCAGCCCCGGGAGGAGAGGGCGGGCCCGGGCGCGCGGGCTGGGTCCCTGGGGTCCCTGGGGTCCCGGACGGGGGTGTTCCGGGCTCTCTCCTCCTCTCTGCCCTGCCTGCTTTGCCTTCTCCTCTCCTTCTTTTTTCTAGTACGCACTCCTCCGGCTTCACCTTTTCACATTGTAGTCTTTTCGTTTTACTGTGAAAGATCAGCTCCCTTAGCGTTTGTATGACGGAGCGTCCCTTAAAGCTGTCTAAGTTTTCTCAGAGTCCCATGAAACTAAAGGGTTTGAAGTATATTTCCAGAAAGGAAGCGTTGCACGTGTTACTTTTCGCTGTCGGGAGGGGAAAACTGGTGGTCGATGGTCTTCAGTTACCCAGGTGGCCACCTTAACGATTGGGTGCCGTTAACACTCTGCACACTCAGGAAAGGCGTCCTGCAAAGGTCTCAGGCAACGTTTAGAAAATACACACCTATTGCTCATTTTGAGGAATGGACTGGGGGAGAGGATGTTTATCTTCAAGAAAAATAACTGGGGAAGAGTGTGGGTGAAATTGCAGGGTTGGTTATATAAATACAAGGCAAAATAAAGAATGTGGTTATATAAATGCAGTATATAGTAAACGAAATATATACAATATGCAAATGTAATATGTACGATATATAAATATATACTGTGTGGTTATATAAATTAAGAAAAATAAAGAGCAGTGACTTAAGTGGCCTTAAGCCACTTAACTTCTGCCACTTGGTTCAGAGCAGAAGAGTCAGAAATACCATCGGGCATTTGCAATCCCTTCTCTGAGTTATTGGTTCTCAGGGTTAAAGGTTGTCACCTTCTTTTTGGGTCATCCGTGGTTTTCATTACTTTTCAGAAACAAGTTGAAAACATTATAGTGGTTTCCAAACTTCAGCTAATCAGCTAATCCTTTTGCCACGTTGTTTCCCACAAAATGGAGCACTGAGTATCCTCAGTCGTATCAGGCTTACTGTACATGCGTAACTGACTTTCTTCTCTGTTGACAAGGCTTAAACCTAAGTAATGCTAAACCTACCCACACACTTGCCTCTTTTTAGGCCACTGTATTTATTTTTTAAATCCTTATTAAGGTCCATTCATTTGAGGGAGTTTTATTTGGGGGTGTCTCTTTAATTGGTTTTTATTTATAAGACATAAATATTTATTATGCCAAAATAAAGGAGACAACAATGAAACAGGCATTTAGGAACTGTATACTCTATTGGTAAGTTTTGCTTTATGTGTTATTGTTATTATATGATTATTATTCACTCGCCAATGTCTTGCAAGTAGTTTTCACAGCATTTTCACGTCCACCATTTCATGTGGGTGTCAAGAAAACCCTGTGATGTAGGGGAGGATGAGTAGTAGTAGGATTCTAATTTTATGCAGGGCGGGTTAAATAATGTTTCCCTGGTTCCCCAGCTGGGGAGGTGCTGAGGCCTGATTTCCGGGGCCTGGTCGGGGGTGTTCTTTCATCTGCTGCAGGGGCCTGAATTTACTGGCTTCCAGAATTTAAAATTGTGGTGAAGGAGTTGAGATGAAGGAAAAAAGCAGCTCTCAGGGCTGAAATGGAGAATCCTTTATTCTTTTCTCCAGCTTTGTAAGGAGGACTGAGAGCAGCAGCCTGTGAGCCCAGAATAGGCATGCTGAGGGGCTCACCTTTGACAATGGAGCCTGAGTGTCTTTCTCAGCCCTGCCCTTGAGTGGGGCTGAAGTGGTGCTCACAGCTGGGCTGAAGAAGCTGGAGCAGGCATGTTTCACAAGCCATTTCGGCGGTTGTCACTGGCAGCATTTCACACTGCTTGGGGAATTGCACACTATTCTGTAATGAGCACGTAGGACATAACAGCAAAAGGTATTCTGGCTGGAGTTTGTTTTCTGATTAGATGACAAGATCTTTAATCTAGGGTTTTGATGTTGCTGCTGGCTCTTTGCCTCAAAAGCAGAGAAGATTATTTGTTGTGCATTTGTGGGTGAGGAGGAGGATAGGGACAGGATCCAGACAAAGTGGCCAGATTCTGTCTTGAACATCTGAAAAGAAATTGGGTCATATGGGAGACCCGCCACTGGTGAAGTTCTGCTTATGACATTGTAACACCAATTCCCCTTTGATCAGAGGAAAACCATCTGCAGGGTCATGTGATCTCATGTCAGGTGCCTAATTTGGTCATTATTCTTGCACGTTGTAGAATTCTATTAGTTTGAGCTAAGGGTGTCCACGCTGCTGATTCTTTATTCAAGCTTCTTTGTCATACACCACAGCTCAGCTGAGGCAGCCACATTGCGTAGAGGAAAGTGAGTAAAATATGTGCAGCAAATGTTTGTCAACAGTCTTTCATGCAACATTCATTATTGAGCACCTACTGTGTGCTGCCCAGGAGTGTGCCAGGCATTGGGAAACACTGGAGACCAAACCCTCACAGGGTCCGTTTTCTCCTGGAGCACATGAAGTTAGGTCCCAAGCTTGATCTTACAGAAGTGAACTCATTTCCTCGTCTGTAGGCCTTGCTCTACCCCTCAGTGCGGAACTGTTTCTGTTAAACAGAGCATCATAGCTGAAGTCCCCATGATCCTGCAGACATCTACAGATTCAATTTACGATTTGTTTACTGAGCTTACCACCTTCGGTTCCTTTCTCTCTGCCCTGCCCTCGCCCCCAGCATCTGAAATTCACATTCACTTTTTGAATGCATAAGTAAAATATACTTTAAAAATCTTTATTAATTACAATTCATTAGAATACCTTTGAAATCAATTCCTGCTGTAGGCTATTTTAACTTCAGCACTACCTCCTTCCTGGGGAAGCCTGACAATGCTGAGTTTGTGTTCCTGGCTGCTCTGCAGCTGATAAATGAACTGGCGTCAGTGGTCATCCGGGTATGATTAAACCCTGTGCTGAGGAGGGCCTTGCTATGTTTGTGCTGTATTCCCTTTTCTTTTGCAGGTGTTAGTAAATATCGGCAACCATTTTGATCTTGCCTCCAGTATATTTGTAGCACCGAGAAAAGGAATTTATAGCTTCAGCTTCCACGTGGTCAAAGTGTATAACAGACAAACCATCCAGGTGGGTAGCTTTGAAAACTGGACCCTTCCAGGTTTGGGTTCACAGTTCCCCATTGCTAAAGGCTGTTTCACATGGTCTGTGGGGCTGAGAAGAGCAGGGAGCTGGACTCTCCAGGGAGGTGTGGTTCAGAACCAGCCCTGTGTCCTCGCTGCCAGGCCCCCTGGTGTGGGCTCTAAGTGAGGGGTGGAGGAGGGAGTGGGGATGCGGGGAACGAACAGTGTGTAAGACTGGGGTCCTTTATGATCTGCTGAGCTTTACTCTCTGCATTTTAGGTCAGTTTAATGCAGAACGGCTACCCAGTGATCTCAGCCTTTGCAGGAGACCAGGATGTTACCAGAGAAGCTGCTAGTAATGGCGTCCTGCTGCTCATGGAAAGGGAAGACAAAGTGCATCTCAAACTGGAGAGGGGCAACCTCATGGGGGGCTGGAAATACTCCACATTCTCGGGCTTCTTGGTTTTTCCTCTATAAATGCAAAGCCCCCTGGATGGTGGGAAAGTTGAAATCTGGACCCAGGAATCCACCCTTCGAAACACCCTGAACTTGTCCTAATAGGACAACTTGTTTCCAACCTCCGTCAGACTGTTGCAGTAGAAGAATGATTTCCTTCTAAATCTCCAGTATTTTTTTTGAATATTGACAATTCCTCGGGAACCTGGCCTCTAATTAGTTTTAGACGACAAGGTCTTAAGGAGAAATGAAATTATCGATTTGAGCAATTTGTACCTGTGATTGTAAAGTCAATATCGGATTTTATTGTTGGGACCATTGACTTACCTTTTTTTGTTTGTACGTTGTATTGTTGTCCCAATGCAAGGAGTGCCGCTGACCCCAGGATGGATTGCAGGTTGCTGTCAGGGCTCAAAGCAAGAGCCCAGCAAAGAACCACCTGCTGGATAGTCCTTGACGTGTTCTGTCTGTGTCTGTACAGCCTTAAGAAAAAGAATGGCTTCACTTTCATTCTGTATTTTTCCCCCACTGGGTGGATGGGAGGACTTGGGAGGGGGATGGGGACATTGTGAACCTGTCAAGAAGTGCTTTATCTAGAGAAGCAAATTTTGCACGATTGGACTGCAACTCTTGTTTTGTATTGTTTGTGGTTTTTGCCTCAAAAGCTTTACTTTTCTTTCTACACTAGCTCTCCCTCTTCAACCCCACTTTTATTTTTCTTGCTGGGGTTGGGGAGAGAAAATATATGTTGAGTTCATGAATAAGACCAAACAAAACAAAACAAAAAAATACATGTATATTTTGTTTTGGATGAGACCAAACCAAACAAAAAGTACCTGTTTATCAAAGTAAAAATAACAGAGGAGAATTCTGCTTTTTCTTTCAAAGAGATTCTGAGATGCACCTAAAGAACTAGCAACCTGGAATATATATATTTTTTAATTTACCCCGGAATCCTTTAAGAACTTGTTGTTACTGGGTGGTCCTGAATCTTTTAAGTTGGGAATGGAAGCTGTAATGATCAAACCCCCAAACACACTGTTTCTTTGCCGAACATGCCCTGACTTTTAGTTTATTTGGATCCATCTGAGTGAGCACACAGTGACCAGGTGCTTCAAAGAAAACAGGACCAGCTCCTCTTCCTCAGGATCCTTTTCCGATCTGCCAAGGAAAGGGATGTGTTGACACTCTCCTGCTTGCGCCTGGCTGGACGCCACCTGGAAGTCACAGTGGTTAAAGGTATTGGCGAAGCCATCCTAGGAGCAGTTTGACAAATCCTTCTCTTTTTGGCACCTTGTACAACAATATTATTAAGACACAGCTGAAAGTTTATGGGTGCCAAGAAAATGTCACTAATCCCAAAGCAATCAAATGTGAGACCTCAAACCGGATGTTAACTTGTTCTTTGTGTAACAATGTAACCAAAATATTGATGATAAAAAGTCATACTTTAAGATTCAGAATAAATGGGTTCGATGTCTGGCTTGCTCTTATCCTCCATATCGTGTCCTAACTCTCGAACTGTGAGGAAGCAAAGGCCAAGTATCTAGGACTTGGGGACGATAAATCCGTACTGTGCCTCTTTGGAAAGTGCACACACAAACACACCTGCCCATATATGCAGACCTCGCTAAGGTCTGGGCGGTTATTGTACACTTAGATACATTTCAATTTATACATACTTAATATTCAAACAGGAAGATTTGGGGAGAGAAATGTGAAAAATGCAGCATTATTAAGAAGATTAAAGTAATATGCTTTTATCAGACACCATCTTTATGTGGTACAAGTTCCAATTCAATATTTCCGCAAGTGAACACCAACAGAAATGAAGCCAACATTTTAAGACAACATGAGTCGTTTCCAAAACTGTGTGTGAGGACGGAGAGGCAGCAGACTCCATTTTCACATTTCACGTTTTAGATTTTCTAAATGAAAATCTGTCTAGTATGATTAAGATCTAAGTTTTACTGTCCTCACATGGAAGATGCAGAGTTTCATTTGAATTAAAATGCTGTTGCAGTTTGTGAAAGAAAAAAAAATCAACCTAAAATCATTAGGGGTACCTTGGCTGTGTGATCAGGATACATACTTCCAAACGTTGTTATTAAGGCTGACAACGTACGCAGAAGGATGCCGGAATACCTTTTCTGTGTTTTACTGCTCTAAGTTGTTTTAGTCCCCTTTTCCTCATTTCCTTAATCTTATGTTCAACTTCAAACAAGCAGGACACCTCATTCGAGGACAATATAGTATTTCAGAGATTGAAAGATATATGCGTACTTGTTATTTTTATTACTTAATATATAATACACATATGTGTTTGTATTTACACCTTTATTATATACAGGTTGTTAATGGGTTATACTGTATAATAAAATAAGTCATTAAATTGACCAATCTAAAACCGAGTATATTGCAGGAGTTTATTTTATATTAGAAAAAAGCTTCATGCGGACTTTTCTACTCCTATTCTTCTTTTCTTTGTTTCTTGAGATGGATGCCAGAAACTGCATTAGGAAGGAGCCCCGCTGAGAGTAAGTCTGAAGTTGTTTATCATCCCCGGCAGCCTCTGCCAAGGTTCTGTTTGGCGAAGGATCTTGGAGGCATGTGAAGCTCCTGTGTATGGTCTACAAAAAGATATAGGTCTGATCAAAATGTGAAATATGTATATTTTTTTAATGCGGAAAAAAGTGAGACACCTGTAATACAGAAGGCTGATCTCAGTAGCCTATCTCTGGGACTCGGTTTTCTTATCTGTGGAGTGGAGGCAATATCCCTGCTTGGTCAGCCCAGCATGCAGGGCTGCTGGGAGGACCCCACAGACATGCTCTGAGAACTGGGAAGTACTTATAGTACAACATGGGGTGCCATTATGGCAGGGAGGACATTTCTGGAAAAGCAGATTTTTCAACACGCAATTTATGAAAAACATGTAAAATGAATATCGGGCAGAGGGACAATTTTATATGAAAGTAAATTTTCGTATTTCTTACTAGGCTATCAAAACTGTAACCCTGAATTGAAGTTTTCTTTAATATGATTTTTAGGGCTGATAATATCAAAATTTATACATTTTCATATTAACTCAATTCTCAATTATGTTATTTGGCTATCCTATGTGGTTCAAATTCACCTTTCTGTTCCAGTTTGTAATATTAATATTTTATTAAAAAATAAAGAATTGTAACATTTTAACACAAAAAATGAGGTACTAATGTTATGGCATTGTAATGGTAAGTTGCTCTGCCTGATAAATATTAGTCCTACTAAATTGTAGATGCTTTTAAAACAATACCATTTTTTAGCTTAAAATATATTCTAATTTGAAGCACAGCCTCTATTATTTGACTCTAGATCCTAAGAAACAATGTTTACCACCTGTAATTTCTGAGCCTTTTTTGCATCATAACATTTTATATTTATGTGTTCATGTATAAGTGAAATTATCTACATCTTTAAAGTGTGTGCTTACTATGGCTACTCAGTTAAAATGAAAGCCTATTAAATATTAGCATGAAAACTCATGGAATCCTATAGATTTCATAGATTTACTTATTTGAAAATAATTTTAAACTAACTCTGGTTACATTAATCATCAGAAGAATTAGAAAAAAATATGCAAAGCAAAACAAAAACCTTTATTGAATCTCTAATTTTATTCATAGTATTTTCTTGTTATCAAAAAATTAAAATGGTCACATACTTAGAAACTATTACATATACATTGTTTGCCTGTGAATACATGAACGTATACACCTGATTTTGTTAGCATAGTAATACAAAATAAAACACACAGATTGTCCACATTCTCCTGGAATCTAGGAATATGTGAGAGGAAAATTTGATGAATCACTTTATACAAGCAAAACAAAGGCGTCGGTTGGTCCAGCATGCTTTAGATATAGCAAAAAGAGCAAAGCATGTTCTGTCAATTTTCGTGACCATAATTTTGCAATCTTTTATAAGGAAAGATGCTGCAATAAGATAACTTTGCTGTGAATAGAATAGTTAATGTTTGTTTACATTTTGACAGCGTAAAAAGTATATAACAATCTAATGCACAGATGCAAATGAATAAAAGGCTCTTTCACATTATGTTTAAGACAATGTAAATAGATTCAAGTTTCATTGAATCACTCTAAGGGTTTACTGTGTGCTCTGTAGAAACACTTACAAAAAATGTAGAAAGAGATTAACTGTAGAACTACAATGAGTTTTGCCCTCTTGCCTTGCTTGTGTGGAAATTTACTTGTCATTTTTATTCTGTTTCTAAAGCTAGCACTTTGCTACTAAAATAGGATATTATGAACATATTTTAAAATTTAAGATCGAAGTCTATTAATTCTTATGAGACTCTTGAAATTACATTTCTTGGCATTTATAGAGTGAGCACACCAAATATACTGAAGTTAAAATACAATTTCCATTTTGGTTTTATTGTTTTACTTTTTTTGTTCTCTGTATCTTTTTTCTGTGACATACTATGAAGAAGTTAGCTAGTGATGATGACAATCATCAGTTGTGTGTTTCTGTATTTACCTCATATTTTAGAACATATTTTTGCAGATAGAATTCACCAAAAAGCATATTTACTGTCTTTGCAGATGGAGGGCTACAGTTCATTTTTTTTAAAAGACATTTTAAACATCACTGTGTTACATAGCTATCTATCATGTGATTGGCCAGATCCGGTTCTCATAACCCCATCCCTCCAAAAACAAAAAGTCACATCAAAAGCCCTTTAAAAGATCCGATGAATACAAACTCCAAAAAAAAAAAAAAAAAAAGGCATGTATATAAGTCTGTATAATAACATTATACCAAAGCATGAATCTTCAGTAAATGAGCTTTCCTTGCATTCCCAGACCCAGTAGGGCAACTTGAAATTTGTGAGGGCAAAAGCCACGTGATTTTACCTCCTACAGATAATAGAAGTACTGTTTTGTCTTCCTAAGTGGGTTTTGCTGTAGGTTTCCATCACCAGAATTACTTAAGTGCCAATAGCATCATAAATCATCGTCTTCATCAGCTTGCCCACAAACACTCACTGTGTAGTGTAAATGAGCTCCTTGACAACTTAATTTGGAAAAGAAATCTTCATTCCCTCTTCTTAATGCCTACGGCAGGACTCCCCAGGGTGAGAGTGCTGCCTTGCACAAGGGCTATCCTCACAAAATGGAAGCTACTTATTAATGAGCCACCACAGTCTTGCATCCCAACTAGCAATGCCTGAACTTTTATTATTGTTCCCGCACATTCTTCAGGAATGCCGATTTCTTCTTCTGAATTCATAATTGGGTTGCAAAACAACATTGAGATAGAG
This sequence comes from Indri indri, assembly GCA_004363605.1. Classification (NCBI taxonomy): domain Eukaryota; kingdom Metazoa; phylum Chordata; class Mammalia; order Primates; family Indriidae; genus Indri; species Indri indri. The sequence goes on along the minus strand of RJWJ010022522.1, from coordinate 6,267 downwards.
AATATCGGCAATACTTTGGAATGTGGAACTCCTAAGTATTTTGCTTAAGGCTGTTTGATCTTATTTTATTCATTTAACAATACTTATATTAATCTCTTATGTCTTCAAAGTCCCCTAAGATATAGGGCATTTCCTTGACTTTATACTAAAAATGAGTGTTTATTGTGATTCTGGGTACATCATTATTACAGAACTGATAAGAAGCGAATAATATCAGAATAAAAGAATATCTAAAAATAGTTGTTAATTGGGTAACATTTGGCAAATTCCCCTTATTACTAAATTCTCTGATTTGCAGTATTTTTATATGGATCTTAAAGATTTCTGCCAGCCTTAAAAGTGTATTATTCTATGAAACAGTTGTCTTTGAATTGCTGGGTTTTTTTGTATAATCCTGTAACTATTGGATTATGAATGGTATACTTCCAGAGAGTGGTCTACCACTGAAAAACACATTTAGGACATGGAAGTGAGATACTGTCTTCCTTTCATATTCCCAACCACCGTGTCAGGATACCATAGCATGGTTTTTGTTCTGCCATTGTCAACTGTCAGTGCAAAGAACAATTATATTACTTTTAAACAATGATCTATTCTTTTGGGAACAGGGTGCAAACATTTCCTTTTCATTTTACAACATTTGTGTATAGCAGCCCCTAGGCCATAGAGTGTGCTTAAAAATGATGATTAGAAAAATAAAGATACACTCAGTGTGCACCAAGAGCTTATAGTCCTTCTTAAAAACAATGTTCAAAACTAGCCTGGAGGATATTCAGTTAAACTGATGGTGAGGGGGTGGGCTGGGGTGGGTGTCAAAGGAACCTTAGAAATTTGAATGCATATTTACTGAAGTGAATATGTAATTTCTATTTTTTTCATATGAAGAGGAGAATGTTATTTTGGCATTGACATTGAATACTGAACATCATTTGATGTTCCAATTAAAAGGTCCCCCTATGCTGAACATGGTTGCACAATAGGGTTTGAGGACTAACCTGGAACGTATTAAGGTGGACAGGGACAGGCACCGGGAATTTCCATTGTTTTAACACGTAAAGTTTAACTCTATTGCCCTTCTTACCGTTTTACTATTTCTTCTTGTCTTTTTATGAAGTGAATTACTTGGGAAGACAGAAGGCATGCTGGAATTAGTCAAATCCTTAGAAGATAGGCATGTAGCAAAATACAAATAAGGCGTGATTTGAATTGTATCTTAAACAGAACCGAACAAGGGGCCATTTTTAGCACATTGACTTTTTTTAACACGATATTAACTTACTGAAAGAAAGATCTAACTTAAGGAGAAACAAAAGATAAATGTGAGACCCAATGGCACTGAAAGAAAACAGCAATTCCGTGTGTTTTATTTGTATAATCACACACACGCGTGTGTGTTGTATGTGTGTGAGTATTTGAATAAAAACAAATACCTATAGTTAAAATGTACCCACTATCCAAATGCCTTCTGTGTACCTGGAACTGCACCGTCACTTCCAATAACTTTTTATCTCAATTATTTGGTCTATGTTTCACATTTTATCTCTTGTATTCAATCTTAGGAGTTTATTTCACCAGAAGGTAGAGATTACATCTGGTCTCCCCGACAGACAGAGATTGAGAACTGTTGAGAATAATTAGGCCATCTGGTGCTATAAATCCAATAGAAAGTTATGATCGGTGGATCATGGCCTAATCTGCTCTTCATCCTTTGCATCTGAATTATCTTGGCACAAAAGAATGACAAGGGGCTGGATTTTTAAAGGAAATTGCCACATCTCCCCAGTCATTAGCAGGCAAAAGGCATGCGTGCATCAGACTGTGATAATTAGGGAAGACTTATTCTCCCCTAAGGCCTATTACTTTTTGATACTTATTTTTTTAATGTCTCAAAATGTACTGCACCAAACAATGAACATCATGGAAATTTTACTTATGATTTCTACCAATTCCCGTGTATATTTATTAGAAGAAATTATTTACTAAAATGAACTTTTCTTTTTATCTTAATAAAGAATTGAAATGAACCTAAATTAATTTTGGTATATTTTTTTTTTTCCAGAATTGCAGAAACATTTGTTTCAGGAAAAAAACTCCCCAATAGATGGTGCTGGTGCTGTGATTTAAACCATTGAATAATTAGTATGCAAAAAAGCTCCGGAGAGAGGCCTCCGGGAATTCCCTTACATCAGGTTATAGAAAGACGAAAAATGTGGCTTTATTTTTGCTTAATGCAAATTGACATAATTGTATAATTTCAAAACTTCAGAAACATTTCTTGTTTTGAGGTCAAGGAGTTACTTCTCATCTTTATTGTTCATATCTCAAATACCTTTGAAAAATAAATGCCAACAAAACTGAGTGTTGCAAAAAGACAAGCTGAATGGCCTTCCAAGTTTTTTCCCCCATGGTGCTTCAAGGGTCTGTTAGTTAAAGCTATCATGTAAAGGTTAAAGTACAAATTATAATGGATTGCCTCCTTCATATTTATGAGAAAAAGTTGCAGATGCAAGAAGCACATTGGCAGAATGATGTGTCGCTGATATTGACAATGAAGGCTTCATATAGCCAGGCACTGTACAGAGTGCTGTACAATTATCTTTCCGTTTAATCAGTACAACAACTCTGCAAAGTAGATACTGTCATTACTCCCATTTTGCGGATAATGGCTATAAGGCTTAAAGCAATTAAATGAGATAGTCGAAGTCTCAGCAAGTAAATTACAAAGGTAGGATTCTAATCTTGGACTTTCTACCTTCAGAACATATTCCTTAAACTGTTGTTTTATTTTGCACCTCAGTATGAGAGATACAGTATGAAAAACAATTTCGTCAAATAAGAAACCTATATATGATTAATCTTATGTTCACATCACAGTTATTTCGATAAAATACATTGTTTAAAAAAGGACAATTTAGATTTACATACTGATACATAAAATCTGCTTTATTGTAATTATAAGAGAAATATTACAACTAACTGCTATAGATTTATTAAACTGCTTATATCAGAAACACCAAAGTTTGGGCTCTCATGTGTTTAGTCATTATCTCCGTGCAGAAATTGATAATGGAAACATTTTTTCCTCTATTTCTCTTGCCAGAACTCTTTGCAACGATGAGCTCAAAATACTTAAACATTTAAATACAAAGAGCTCATTTTTCCAACAATATTGTATATTTTATAAAGGTTACAGATCATTCTCTGTTTAGAATTCTAGAGGAAAGCCTAAGGAATCAAGTTCAAGAAGCAAATTAAGCTATCCTTGAATTGAACAACTTGCTTCTTTAAAGCCGTTCATGAAGCTTTAAGCTTAACCTCTGGCTGGAGAAATATCTTTTAGAACCAGGAGTCAGGGAATTCCTGAAGAGATTAACTAATTAGATAAAGTTAAAGGGAGATTTTAGAGTGGTCAGTAGCATTTGCCTGTATTAAATGCTCTTATTGTATTTTTACATCAGACGAAAACATTTTTTTTTTTTAGTTGAGGTGATCAAAAGGCAAAAGAAAACATCTCTACATCTCCAAATGTTTTTTGATAATCAGTTAAGCTTATTAGGCTGGGAGATAATCAGTAAGACTTTATTACATTTTTACTTAAAGAATACGTAGCTGTGGTTTATTGATGGTATTTTGGCATCAAAGAAGTTTACATTGCCAAGCCTGGTGGCTTTTCCTTTAGTTAGAAAACAGGCTGAGGGTTTCTGGAACACAACAGTATGTAATACATCTTGTCAGGTGACAGCCGCTAAAGGTGACAGGGTCCCGCGTCCGGGCTTTTGCATTCCGTATTTGTGCCCTCTGGAGGCTACGGCATTTCCCCTCTGGAATATTTCCAAAAGGTACACTGTATCTTCTTTACACTGGCTTTAGTTCCAAGAGTATATTTTTAGGAATTAAAATAACTCTTGCTTATGAGAAACACATGTCTGAAATAATATATCAGGCCATATTAAGAGGATGATGATAAGTTGGAGATTTAAATGTACACATGGCTAGATAGACAGATACTTTAAATATACGGTGGTTTGAAAATGGCAAAAACTCTGACCTTGACCAGACTTTGGACTAGTCCTCTGAGTCCTCTTTTCAGCAAAGTCTTGTCCTCAGCCTGCCCAACCCACTTGCAGCAAGAATACGGTTAAGTAAATTTAACACTTGAGGAGAGACAAGTCCAACTCGGGCTCCAATCCAGTGCTCCGGATGGCTGTGCGTGAAGCCTCCTAAGTAGGATTTTGATTTCAGATTTTGAGTGTGCAGTGTACTCTCCAGGATGGGTTAGAGTCCCAGGCTCTTTTGAGCAAGAATCTTCCTTGATGTGAGTTATTTATTTATTTTTGGTTTGTATGTTTATTTTGTTCACTTTTTTATTTTTTATTTTGTGGTTTGTTGTTGTTTTTCTTTGAGGAGTGATTTAGTTGAAGAGTGCTTCATCTTCAACAACAACAAAAAAACTGTCTCAGAGACTACTGGAAAAAAACTACGATAGGAACTCTGGCATACAGAGCATCCCTTAAATTTGATGGCATCCCTTAAATAACTTTGAGATCATCCCACTGGACTAAATGAGCATTTCCAGAACTCTAGGAGAGAAGCTGATGGATTCTTGAAACTACTAACTCGACAGCAAGCTGAACAGGAATTAATTACATGGAATTGAGTGAGCAATGAAGAATGACTATGATTTTTCGTGTGGGTTTTGTTTGGAACATTTCTGGCTCTTTAACGTTCTATTTTCTGGATATAAGGAATGCCTTTCCATTTTCTCTTAAACTATCTATAACTCATAGAAATTTAGTGGCTTATACTTTTCTAAATGGAACTAAAACATTTATCTTTTTCTTTCTGCTTAATCTCTCCAGAATTTGGAAACTCTGACTGACTGTTCTCCTTTCCATGGCAATATAATTATTTATATACATCAATAAGAATCTGTCCTCCTTGTAAGAGGACATACTTGGAAAAATTGGTTATATAACTAAGGCTTTGACCGGAATGTCACATTTGAGTATGATGTCCACACGATCAGATATAATCAGACAATTTTAAGTAACTAAGATTGATTTTATGGAGTCAAAGCTTGCAAAGCCCTCTTGGACACATCAGCCTAGTCCTGTCTTGCAGGATTTCTGGCTTTAGAAGTAAGGAAGGAAGATTCCTTCTTTGCAGGTTATGGAATCTTAGAATATTTCTGGGAGCTTGAGAAGGGAACAATTCACCCAACTTTATAGGTACTGTGGGTGACGTCTGCAGGTGAGTTCTTGACTTGGTTTCCCAGCTTTGAGAGACTTTTAAAAGTCTAATCTGAGATTCCTCATTTTTACTTTTTAGTTTCAGCAAGGCAAACTTAAAAAGACCAATACGTGGTCAATTACTATTACTGTTGCACTTGTGTAAATAATCAGGCCAAATCTATTGAGGTCACACTTACTTTTTAAACAAGAATAACTTTACTTTGGTTGTCTTCATCAAAAAGGATGGTAAAATTTTGTTTCAATAGAAAACTCTAGGACATCATTGTGGGTTATGACATTCTGGTCCTGTTCATTGTCTTTGAGGTTTTGTTGTCTACCTCAAAATTAGAATGGATTCTGCATCTTGTACGTTTTGTCAGCCTTGCCAAATTCTCAATTCTTCTGTTTCCTCAATATTTGGCTACAATTCTCTACGTCGCAATTTTTCTCCCACTCTCCTAGCTTGGTGTCACTGATAACTAAAAGCTGACTTCCCAGCTCTTTGTTGGGACTTTAGGGTGTCTGGTAGCTGAGCTGCCCCTGAAAACACCCCCCTCAAGATATATCGAATGCCTGCTGGCTGAAAGTGGAAGATGACCCATTTTTATGCCTGGGGCTGCTGCCTGTGGGCGAATCAGGAATCTTCCAACCCAACATCTAGAAATATTCTCAACTGACTCCTCTACCAAGGAGTCTCACCAGATGGTTCAGCTTATTTTTATTGAAAAAAGGCAACTAAACAAGAAATGAACTTAGATCGTTCAGAGGAAAGGAGAATGCCTCTTCTTTAAGTGGAGGGACTGACAAAGACACTCTTCTTGACCAAACTTCAGACAGGCTCCTCTGAGCCCTCTTTTCAAAGAGGCCTCATTCTTGGGCCTTGTCTGTGGTCCTGTAGCTAGTTGTAGGAAGAATCCCGAAAACTGGTTTAGAGAGAATTCCCCCTCCCTTGATATCTGATCACCTTTTATATCTGATCAAATTCCTCATTACCAACTCTTAATATCTGATCACTTTGGCTCGCCTTTATCAAGAA
>RJWJ010022521.1:0-26799 GCA_004363605.1 Indri indri | reverse complement strand
CTAGGCTAAGAGGGTCAGAGAAGATTTCCTGGAAGACTTGAGTCCAAATCGAATCTTGAAAATGGTAGAAAGGAATGTAGGTATGTGTATAAGTACTCCAAGCAAAAACAAGATTCGAGCCAGAGGACAGAGCATGACAATGGCATGGAGATAGGAAATTGTGTGACATATGCGAGTCAGGCTGTGGAGAAGTTAGACTGGAGAGGTTGGCAGAGACCAGACTATCAGAACTTGGTTGGCACATTAAGAAGCTTCCATTTTTCCTGTGAGCAATAGGTAGCCATTGAAGGATTTTAGGCTAATGATGGTAGGATCAAATGTACTTTGGATAAATCACTGGCTGGTTGTTGGAAAATGAAGTCAAGGAGAACAAGCCCGCAGGTGTGTAAGTGGAGGTCGGGGAGCTTACATTAGCTCAGATGAGAGAAAATAAAGGCGAAAACAATGGAAGTGGTAGTAGAGGAAATGTTAGAAAGTAAAATCAACAGGACTTGGTGACTGATTATATGATTGTATGGAGGAGAGGAAATTGGGGTGGAGGAGAAGATGAGAAAGAAAGAAAGATTTATGAGTCAAGGGTTATGAGTGGGGTGACTAGCTGACTAGAGGTCCCACCAAATAAGAGCAAGAATACTATAAAGAGAACAGGTTTTGTGAGAAGAAATAAGAGTAAAAGAAGAGAGAGTCATGTCATGAAAACCAGGGGAACAAATCATTTTAAGAAATACCGAGTCTTGTATGTAACGGATACATTGAGCAAGCAGTCATCATGCAGTGCAATCGTACAAGCGACTTGATCTTATCTGTGGTTGTCCCTTTAAACAATTCTTCCCTTCTGGATAAAAATTCAGGAGTCCTGTGATTTCTCTATTTACTTCCAGGTAATGGAAACTATAACTATCACTTTAAGTCATGAATACTTTAATCACAAACTGAAATCTTTAGTTCTTATTTTGAAATAATTATATAGTCACAAGTAGTTGCAAGAGGTCCCATATACCTGACACCTAATTTCTCCCAGTGCTTACATCTTACGTAACTGTAGTAGGGTATAAAAACCAGGAAACTGACATTGGTACAATGTGTATGTATAGTCCCACACCATTTTATCACCTATGTAGATTTGTGCCACCACTATTGCGATCAAGATATCACACAATTCTATCACCGCAAAAATCACCCTCGAATTACACTTTGTCACCCCCAATCCCCTCAGCCACCATCTCCAATTTGGCAACCACTAACTTGTTTTCTATCTTCATAATTTTGTATTTTTGAGAATTTTTTTAATGTGGTCTTTTGAGATCGGCTTTCTTCACTCAGCATAATGTCCTTCAGATCTACTGAAGTAGTTGCATGTATCAATCATTTATTCTTTTTTATTGCTGAGCAGTATTCCATAGTAGGGATGCACCACAGTTTATTTAATCATTCACCCACTGAGGGCCATTTTGGTTGTTTCCAGTTTTTAACTATGACCAAAAAAAGCTCCTATGAACAGTTATGTGCAGTATTTTCTGTGGACATAAGTGTTTTCTTCCCCCCTCTGGGATTGCTGGGTCATATAGTAAATGCATGTATGTCCGGTTTTTTAAGAAACTGCCAACAATCTTTCAAAATATCTGTACTATTTTACATTCCCACAAGGAATGTGTGAGAGATACAGTTTCTGTGTACAGCATTTGGTGTTGTCACAGTTTTCTTCCCTCTGTTCTAATAGGTGTGTGGTGATATTTCATAGTGGTCTCAACTTGCATTTTCCTAATGGCTAGAGATGTTGCATATCTTTTCATGTACTTATTTGTAATTCATTTATCCTTTTCAGTGAAATATCTGTTCATGTCTTCTTCCCATTTTCTATTTGGATTGTTTGATTTTTCTTTTTTTAATGTTGAGTTTTGAGAATTCTTCACATTTTCCAAATATGAATCCTTTGTCAGACATATGGTTTGCAAATATTATCTCTCTGTCTGTACCCTGTCTTTTTATCCTCTTAACAGAGTCTTTCACAAAGCAAAAGCTTTTCATTTTTATGAAGTTCAATTTATTATTTTTGTGGTGTCATGTCTAGAAACTCTTCACCAAGCCTGAGGTCTTGAAAATTTTCTTCTACTTCATCATCTAAAAGTTTTATAATCTTAAATTTTACAATGAAATCTATGATCCGTTTTCAGTTAATTTTTACATAAGCTGTGAGGTTTAGGTCAAGGTTCCTTTTTTTTTTTTTTTCCTTTCAATAGCCAATTGGTCCAACATTATTTTTTAAAACGATTATCCTTCCTCTGTTGAATTTTTTTTGCACCTTTATCAAATATTACTTGGCCTTTGGATTTTTGTGAGGCCACTTCTGAGCTATCTATTCTTTTTTATTGATATAGAAGTCTATCCCTCTTCTTATGTCACACAGTCTTGAATATTCTATAATGATTTTTGATATCAGATAAAATGATTCCTCATATTTTCTTCTTCTTTTTCAATACCAGTTAAGTTTTAATAGTACCTTTGCTTTTCCACATAAATTTAAGAAGAAATGTGCCTATATAGGTAAAAGTTCTTGCTGGGATTTTGATAGAAATTGCATTAAACCTGCATGTCAATTTGGGGAGAATTCACATCTTTACTGTGTTGAATCTCCCCACCCATGAACACACCAAAACTACCTGTTTATTTAGATTTCCTTTTAATTTTTCATGGTAGGAAAGGAATATAAAAGCCACCATACTCTCTGGAACTGGTAGATATTTGAAGTTGGTCCTTTCTCTTACAGGTACTTTCTCAGGTTCTTCAGAGTTTCTCCATGCAATCCCTCTGAATAGCACTTCCTTGACATAGAAAGTACCTCTCCTTTGGCTGGATGCTACCACTCAACTCAACCACAGATTCCAGGTAGTACACTCTATAGCCTTTTACTGCAAGAGCTTTCCTTTGGCAAAATCTTTATTTAAATGACCGAGTAAGCATTTCTACTGACAGTTCCACATCTGTTCCATAGGATTTAGGTTCTTTTGACCATGATGGAGAAGACAGCAGTACTACATCAAGATCGCTAGACATGGCCTCTATTTAGCTGCAAAGGTTTCTTTTATTTTTCTCAGACATAAGGTCTACTCTACTGTGTCCCCTCAGCTTCAAGGAACACTTGTAAAGCACTTCCCCACCCATCTTGGTGGGGTGGAGCGGGGAGAAGGGAAGAAAAGAATTGCAATTGCAGCCTAGCTTTTTCCAAAGAAATCCTACTCACCAAATCCTCCCTAATTTTCAAACCTCTACTTTTTCATGCAGTCAAAATAAGCAAAGGATTCATGAGTGATAAATCCAGTTCTCTATCAATTTCATTGAAAATATGGATAATCATGTGGTACGTGTCCCTGGTATATGATATTATCATACCTTAGTACCTGAGTCAAAATTTCCAACTTAATATCTTGTTACACAGTTACAATGGGGCAAATTCAATGAGTGCTCCATAAGTATTTGCTGAATTAATGTGCTATTATTATTCCATTTATTTAGCATTTCCTTCAATTGATTAAAACAAAATGGAGGTCTCTCAGAATAGAATTGAATTCCTTTTCAATCACAACTAAGATATGCACACATAGGATACACATAGTAGGCACTGAAATTGTGAACAGTTGAATTGAATTACACAGAAATACTATTGTTTGACCAGAACTCAGGTAGCATATAATGAATTAGCTGGCATGCAGTAATCATGTGTTATTGAAATTGGTGATCATTTACTTATTATCTGCAGTGGATTTCTGAAAAAAATATTTCTCTTTCCATTAAGGATTTTATTTTCAGCATTTGCTTGTCAGTTAAATCCTCACATCACTAATGTAACTTCTCATAGGCAGAATTGAACATTCATGCCTAGTTCAAATCACTGTTATTCTGGCCTGTTGCTTTTTTCCCCCCAGATAACTAAACCACATTTGTATGGAAAATTTATTACAATTTTCCATGTATAGAATCTCTTCCGTTCCATTCAGTTATATGAACTGTAAATTTGATAGAATATTGTGTTGGATTTTTACGGAAGGTGGGGACACAAAAATTAGACACATAAGTAAAAATCTTATACACTGAGACAATATTCTTCCTACTTTGGCTGTATGTTCCTAGTCATATGCAGAATTCTTCTTGTATTTAAATGTTCTTCTAAAGTTTTACTATCTTACTAATGAAGAACCTTAATAAAGACCAAGACGAATTAGCCAGTGTGAGTACTTTCTATGCATATGGGCAGGACAAACTGGTATGATATCATAATACAAAAAAGTGTACTGCTTTTCTTGATAAATAGTCTTGCATTTTAATTTTATTAAATTAGTTGGTAATAAATAGAGTAACAATTGTACGCTGGCATCTTTTGTAGAAGTAATGAAGTCTTTGCAGTATGAGATTTCATGACAGCACTCCGCTATTAATAAGCTTTACTGAGAGGAGGGAGAGACTGCTGAGGTTGGTTTGAAAATTATTGGATCTGCAGATTAGTGAAATGAATGAGTTGAGTTAGACTACATGAAAAATATTTTCTGTAATAATTTGTATGCTAAACAGTCTGTAACAATTCTGGCCAGGAGCACAAGAAGCCACCATTAATTCATACTGATAACCCAGGACTGGCATATTCCTTTACCAGGCAACTTATGAAAACAAGCCCAAATTATTGTTGATGCTTAATATTAATTAGGTTCTCTCTTGCCCTGTGGCTTTCCCAAGTAACTCTCTGATAGTAAATCAACCATTAAATGGCTAAGTGTGTCCTGAAATGATATGTGTGCTTTCAAGGAGCAATGCAAAACAAGGATTGGATTAACTGAGTCTCATAAACATCCTACAAAATGTTCTGTCTGCTTACTTTCCAGGAGCTTACATTCTGAAGCCTGATGTTCATCATCGACACCAGTGTTAGAATGAACACCTCCTAGATAAATATTAATTCTGTATTAACTAGCCTCCACAGAGCTTGGGAATGTCCTTTCTGATGTTGCCTTGCCAACACTGGCTAATATTAAATTAAATAATTCATCTAAAAACTTTAAAATGTTTGCTAATGTAATTTCATATATCCTTTTAATATCCCCTTCTTTGAAAAAAAAATTGCATATTAACGTAAACTGCTTATCATACCTCCATAGAAAAGCAAAACTATACAATCTATTGACAAAACAACATCTTACTGCTAACCAAGCAGTAACTTGCATAAATCTCCTGATGCATATTCATATTCAAGTCATACGATATAATCCACACTGCATCCGCTTTAGGTACTTCTATACCATATTCAGCTCTGTCCAGCCCACACCTCATCCTAACAGATACGGCAGACTTGCAGCCTCTCTACCTTCCTGTTTCCCTAGAACCACTTGCCATGCTCCTCCCTGACAGGTCCTATAGTCCCTCAATCACATTAGCTTCCCACCAATTCCCACCCTATCCCTCATCCTACCTTTACCTCCTCCTACTCATCTTTAGACTAGTTGCCAATGTTTCATTGAGTTTCAGAAAGTTTTGTTAATTTGCCCCTTAGGGTTGTTTTTCTTTTTTTTTTCTGAAGGAGATGAAGGAAAGCTGATTTCAGTGATCGTATTTTAGAATCAAGCAGTTACAAGACAATCAGACTTTCAAAATGCCAAGGGTCATCAGTTCTCCTGTGAATTACCATGCAAAAGCATCTCTGTCTCTTCTTTCCCCTTGTGGCAGCATTATCAAAGGCCTCTTTCTGTTGTTCTAGTTCAATGTGAACCTGGCCTTGGAAGGCAGATGGGTATAAGCCAGGACTCAGAAACAAGGCAGGGCCCTGGAGGGGCTCTATCCTGCCAGAGTACAGATTAAGGAAAATGTAGTCCCTTACCTAAAAAAAAAAAAAAAAAAAAGAAGTATTTGAAGGCTAGCCTTATTAATGTTGATTCGCATAAAGTGAGATAAAAACACAGACAAACACAGAATCTTAGCATCTTATGCTGAAAGGGCTTGAGAGATCATCTAGTCTATGGTTGGCCATTTAAAAATGTCTTCAAGTGTCTTGCAGACAAGAAAATTAATTCCCTGGGTGTAAGTAAGACACTTGAGAGGGTGATCAGCATTAAAGAGTTTTATTCACCATGCACAAAAGCAGGCAAGGCACTGTATGAAGGGTCGAAATAGCATGGCTCTGGGATCTGGAACACTACCAAAGAGTTAATAAAGTAGCTAACAAAGAGCAAACAGCTGAATGACCTGCCTGGACCTGGTCAAGAGCAAAAGCAGAAATTACTACCTGTGTTAAAAAAATGACCAAGTATAAATTCATGTTACATTTACAAACCAAGGCAGTCTGGAAAAATGTAACAATCTCAACAGTAAAGTGATGGGTTAACAATCTACACTTTCAGGGGAAAAAAAAAAGTAACGGGCCAGAATAACAGTGATTTGAGCTAGGCATGAATATTCAATTCTGCCTATGATGAGAAGTTACATTAATGATGTGAGGATTTAACTGACAAGCAAATGCTGAAAACGAAATCCTTAATGGAAAGAGAAATATTTTTCAGAAACCCATTGCAGATAATAAGTAAATTATTACCAACTTCAATAAAATATGATGATGAACACTCAAACCTTTAATGTCTAACACTAGGCATTACCGAACAATAGAGGTTTCACAGAGATGAGCACCTTTTCATGTTGCTCCTTTTATTTTTAAAGTGTCCATTTCTCCTCGAGATTTCTTTTAGCTACTAATAAAAGAAAAGCTGTTAGAAGGTTTTAAAAGTATTCTTTACTTTTAAAGGAACAAGGAAAAGTAGAGGTTTCCTTTTCTTCCCCACTAATAAATATGATTTTTTAAAAAGTAGTATGTGATTATGCTTTTTGGATGTCAATAAACACATATTTATAATTTGTAGATTAAATTCCAGCAATAAACAATATTTAGACTTCATCGAATTAGGTATAAAATAGAATGTTTTATCATATTTTAAATACAAAAGTGTCCCATTATATTCCGTCAGTAGGTGTTACTTTGTTGTTCTCAGAGGGGTAAAAATCTTCTTGTTAACTAACAGTGTTCGTTCACAGAGCAAAATGTATTGGGAAAGCACAGTGGGATGGCCCTTCCCCAGGAAATGCTCAAGCAGGGGACTCTTTGTCAGCCAACTGACAGTGTGAGTTTGGGGAGAAAGTAATTTCTTTTCCATTCCTGCTTTAGTGTCGGTCTCTTACTGGGATGGAAAACCATTTAATCCATCAGGATGAAAATCCAAAGATCCTTACTGACGTAGAATGGAAAAGGAAATCTGCAACTCAGGTAAGGTTCTCATTTCCAATGTCTCTAGTGATTGAACCAAAATGAAAGATAAGTTGGCCCAAAGAGGTGGAAACTTGGGAACCCCTGGAGTTAAATTCTCAGGAGCTTTCTGTCTGCAATGGCCTTTAAAGTTCTACAGATGTCCAATCAGAAGGCATTATCCCTTCGCACAGAGGGATGTGACATCATGATCACCTCAGTAGAAGCCAAGGTAATTCACCAGTAAGCATTTAGAATTCTCCTCCTGATGCTTCCCTCTAGAAATAATTATATGGGAAAAGGAAGGACAAAAATCATTTAGAAAATAATTTCTTATATTCTCTTGAACTCATATTGGGTTAACATTACTCTAATACCTCCGTTAAACTTCAAACTAAGAATAACATAAAAATAAATTGTTTCAATACTGAACACAATAATATTATCTTAGCATAATAATGGTTCTAAGAAGCCCTAAATTTTAAAAAAGTATACATATTCCCAATGAGTAATTTTTACTGTCTACATGTGTTCCTCTAGGCACACATTGGGAAATATTGATCAATGTAATAAAACATGACACGAATCTTCCTTTAAGCAAGATTAGACCTAGTGTTTGCCTGCTAGATTTCTGTCCGCTCAGAATTTCCTCTGTCTTTACACTGTCTCTTGTGATTCAAGTTGATTAGAAAGAAACAAGTGTTCTTCCATCAAAAATCATCTTGGATCTCTGAATGCAATCATAAAGGGGCTTAGTAATCTGGTTTTGATAGAGGTGAAAATTGAATTGAAATGATAAATGTTCATGAAAAAGGAAATGTGGTCAGCTTCACACAGGACATGACAAGACCAGGACTAGAATGTGTCCTTCCTGCTTACAACCAGTTGTATTAACCCAGCATACCAGTCCCAGCCAGACTCCCACTCTTTCGCTCCATCATTTGTCAAGCCTCCCTCCCATTCATCTGCTCCATTATTCTGCATTCTCAGAACTCCTGACTTCTCAATCGACTCCTTTTCCCACCTTTTCTTGGATTCTACTTTCCTGAATAGATAGTTGTGGACTATCTACAGTCCCTAGTTGTGGACTTCTCCCCCTCAAACTTACCCCCCGACCCTACCACCATATTCTCAGATACCAAACCTGTCCTTCACATCAAGATTCACACTGCTCAGTTCCCTTGATCCATCAGAAGGAATAAGACAGAACCCAGATCTCAAGACTACTAAACCACACATCATTCTTCACACTGTCTCTGACTCACTGACTCTTTAGTAAATACTCTCATATTTATGTTCCTATATCACTAAGGAGATAAATATTGGGAGTCAAGACTTTCAAATAAAAAGGGCTTATACTCTGTGAGTAAATACCTTATTACTGACAAGGAAGTCCTCTCATTTATTATAGTTTCAAATAATGAAAAACAAAAGATATTTTTCAGAAGATTTACTGGAGAAGAGTTCTCATTTCATGCCAATAGAATCAGTATTGTCCTTATTCCGGTTATAAGTGTGAGGAAGAGGAAACATACAGCAATAGAACTCAAGGAAACAAATTAAACTCTGAGGAAAATAGGTAACTTGGAACAACCTTGTAGAAGCCCAAATCAGGTACAAACTCCCTCCTGTCTCTTTCTCTCTCTCTCTCCCCCACCCCACACCCACCCGTGCAACCAGTCTTTAGTCTTTTTCTTTTCTGTCTAGAGAACAAAGGTTTTGGGTACCATGAATATTTCTTATTTTAGTCTCATGACTTTTTATGTATATGATGCTTCCTGCCAAATAGTTGAGCCATTAGAATTATAGATCTAGCCTGTAACATTGTGTGTTGTCCTTTAGTTGACCGTCTGAACCAATGAAAGGCACTGTTGTCAAGATATGTCCCTTTGCCCTTGTGGTTACCATTTTACTCCAAAGGATTTCCAAGGGTGAAACTATTATATTTCTCCAGCCACTGTATTCACCCTGTTGAGTCATATTTTGGCTAAAAGCCTAATAAGAGGCAGAGTCAATACTGAATTTGGATGAATTTATTCTTCAATATTTTTCAAAAAACACTTTTATAACAAGGACCTACTGGCTACTAACAACAATATAATTGACAGCTATAATATCAAAATAACATAATACATGTTTCATCTGATTTAAGTAATGTATTAAGAGAAAAAACATTCGTATGTAAAGTGGATTTCTTTTAGCCTGTCACTGATTTTAATCTAAGTTCATATACATATTTTGGTGGCAAAAATGTGGCCTCTTTATGTAGTATTAGTTATAACTAAGAATGTAGCTATTCATATAATGTCAACTATTTAAAACTATATTTTTATGAAACATTAATCAAATCTTCAAAATTATAATAATAATGTAATAAACAAAACATTATAATATCAAAATAAAGTTTAAAACTATATTATACTAAGAGAAACTCTGAGATTACATCTCATATGCCTTGTATGATGCTGCTTCTATGGAAAAAGTAAATTCTAATTCTCAAATATTTTACTTTCCACAAACTTCAAAATACTTCAACACTTGAGACAAAATTTTTTTTATTTGTACTTTAAACACAAATTGAAGAAATTGGTCTCTCTCTAAGCATTTGCATTGAAGAGTCCTTGAAGTATTAGTAACTGCTGCTAACTTGCTATATTATCTTGGACAATTCTCTCTGAATCTTTGATTTCAGTTTTCTTATTTATAAAGTTAAGAGTAACAAGAAGCATATATTAATACTTCAGTGGATTTTACTCTAAGGTTTCTTAGAGATGCTTCAGAGACAGAAAGAAAGAAAATGAATTTTATTTCTATTATTAATATATATTGGGGTCCCACACAGGACACCATGAAAATGTGGGTTGAAAGGGCTTTAACTGACTGCACCCCCCCACAAACAAAAATCTCAAATAAACATACAATATAAGTAGACATAGTATGCTTGCTATGCAAACACAGCCTCAAAGCAAGTCCTTCAGCCAAAATATACAGGTTGCTGCACCCAAATCTCTTCAATACAGAAATTCTAACACTACTACTAGATCCACCTATTTTGTGGTTTTTAAGTTTTTTTGTTTTGTTCTTTTGCTCAAATTTTTTTTGAAAATGACTAGTATAATCAAATGAGCATGGGTTTTATAGTTAGAGGAGTTGGGGTTCAAATCCCTAACCTGCTCTCTATGAAACTCCAAGCAGGTTCTTTAATATCTCAGAGCATTGGTTTCCTCATTTTAAAATGGATAATAACAGCCAACTCACAAAGTCACTGGGGTAATAAATAAATACTACATATAACTAAAATGTTAAAATTTGGGTGGCTTTCACTGGGCCATGAAATTTCTGATAACTCCCCAGTCCTTTGGCGTCTCCAAGAATTCTGATAATTCCTGAGGCAATTACGTACATTGCTGTACTTTGCCTTTGTGGCTCGGTCATCCTCAAATATTACCTCTACCCCACTCCACATGGGAATAAGTCTTCTTCCTTCAGTTTGTACAAGCATTCATAAGTAAAAGCGTGATCACATAAGGTGGCTTATATTTCTCTCTCTTCCTGGCTTCCTCTCTCACATCTATCTCTGACTTTCTATGCCTTTCTCCAGGATTGGCATAGGAGCTCCAACTTTTTTTCCTCCATTGTGGTTCTTCTGAAGGTGCTTGCTTGTGTGAATAGTTGTTGAATTAGATGTTCCTGCAGAGAGACAACTGCTGGAGGTTTCTATTCGGCCGTCTTACTCTACTCTCTTCCCAGAGTCTCTTCCTCCCTTGTCAACAACAACTTCTCTTAATGTAAAACCTTAGCAATAGCTATTATTCATATCCTGATTGTAAGAAACTCACCTTCTAATGCATATATTGTCCTTGTATTATTTTAAACAGCCACAGAAAACATAATTCTAAAAAATTGTAGGCATCTCCTCAATATTTATTCCATAAATACCTTGTCATGCTGTTTAGGTTTAGAAAAACCTTCTTATTCAAAGTGTGGTCCATGGACCAGCTACTGTCAACATCACGTGAAAACTCAATAGAAAAGTAAAATCTCAGAGTCCATTCCAGAATAATAAGTTGGAGTCATAGTTAACTCCATCTCTCTTGCCACACAATCTTCAAGAGTTAACACAACTCAAGCCTAAGCTTGAGTTGAGTCTTGAGTCAACTGAAGTCTGACTGCAGACTTATAAATTCCTAGACTCAGGAATCAGTTTAGGATGTGCCAAATCATAAGACTATCCAGTTAGTGATGTTTAGAACTTGTGTTTTATGTTTCTTCCCCCACCACACCATCTCTCAAATATGCATAAGAAGGAAGCAGGGAACTCTGGTTATGCTGAGAAGCCAACTTGTAATGATGCAAAAATAAGCCTAAGGACAAATCTAATACAAAGATGGTCTCAGTGAGTCTCAGAGAAATGGAACCAGAACTGTGATGAACTGCCCACTGAAGCCCATTCTACCTTTTCACCAATATAAGCAAACAAATTTAGTTTAGTTTTTGAGGCTAGGTAGAAAAACTAACAAAACAAAAATCAACATATACAAACCAGTAGCATTTCTATACACTAATAATGACCATGCTGACAATCAAATCAAGAACTCAATCCCATTTACACTAGCTGCAAAAAAAAAAAAAAAAGAAAAAAAAACTTGAAATATATTTAACCAAGGAGGTGAAATACCTCTACAAGGATAATTAAAAAACACTGATGAGAGAAATTGTATATGACACAAATAAACGGAAAAGCTTGTGGATTTGGAAGAACCAATAATGTCAAAATGTTCATACCACCCAAAGTAATCTACAGATTCAATGCAATTTCTATCAAAATACCAACATCATTTTTCACAGAATTAGAAAAAACAACTCTAAAACCCATATGAAACCAAAAAAAAAAGGACAAATAGCCAAAGCAATCCTAAGCAAAAAAGAACAAATATAGAGGCATTACATTAACTGACTTCAAATTATACTACAAGGCTAAAGTAACCACAACAGCATGGTACTGATATACAAGTAAACACATAGACCAATGGAACAGAATAGAGAACTAAGATATAAAGCTAAATACCTAAAACCAACTGATCTTCAACAAAACAGAGAAAAGTATACACTGAGGGAAGGAGCCCCTATTCAGTAAATGGTTCTGGGAAAATTGGACAGCCACATGTAGAAGACTGAAACAGTATCCACACCTTTCACCTCTAACAAAAATCAACCCACAGTGCATAACAGAATTAAATCTAAAGCATGAAACTATAAGAATTCTAGAAGAAAATGTTGGAGGAACTCTTATAGACATTGGTCTAGGCAAAGAATTTGTGAAGAAGACCCCAAACTCAATCGCAGCAAATACAAAAATAAATAAACGGGACCTGATCAAATTAAAAAGCTTCTGCACAGCCAAAGAAACTATCATGAGAGCAAACAGACAACCTACAGTATGGGAGAAAATATTCGCATGCTACACATCCAATAAAGGGCTGATAACTAGAATCTACAATGGAGATGCCTCAAAGACCTACAAGTACCACTACCATTTGATCCAGCAATCCCATTACTGGCCATCAAAGACATGATATGAAAAAGACATCTACACGAGAATGTTTATAGCAGCCCCCTGAAGTTTTTGTAATACATCAATGATTTCATTATTCTTCTACTCAAGCTTCACCATTCTTGCTTCAATTTTAGCAGAATCCATGTTTCTCTAACAGGAGTTCTTTTCAAACTGATATCATATTCTTCTTAGTACTTTAAATTAGATCCTGTTCCAACATGTTATAACAAGTTAGTGCAAGCTTATTTTGGTGCTTAAAAAATTTTGAAATGCATGCATAGTTTTTTCATGATAGGCATTTTCTATGAACTTTTGAAGACCCCTTCATGTGATCTTATAGGTAGAAAACCCTAAAGAGTCTACACACACACACACACACACACACACACACACAAAACTGTCAGAACAAATAAATGAATCCAATGAAGTAGAATACAAAAATCAACTCACAAAAATCAGTTCCATTTTTATATACTAACAATGCATAATGTGAAAAGGAAATTATTTTAAAATTCCATTTACAGTAGCTTCAAAAAGAATAACATACTTAGGAATTAACTAAGGAAGTGAAAGACTTATACAATGAAAACTACAAAATATTGCTGAAAGAAATTAAAGAAGACACAAATAAATGGAAGTGTATACCATGTTATAGATTGAGGAACTTAATATTGTTAACATATCAATACTACCCAAGCAATCTACAGATTCAATGTAATCACTGACAAAAATGTCATTGATGGTTTTTGTAGAAATAGAAAAACTTATCCTAAAATTCATATGGAATCTCAAGGGATTTCAAATAGTCAAAGCAATCTTAAAAAACAAGAACAAAGCTAAAGGCCTCACACTTCCTGATTTTAAAACTTACCACAATACTAGAATAATCAAAAGAGTATGGCACTGGCTTAAAGACAAACATGTCAACCAATGGAATAGAATAGAAAGCCCAGCTATAAACTCTCACATATATAGCCAAATGTTTTTTGACGAGGGTGCCAGGACCATTCAATGGGAAAAGAAGAATCTTTTCAAGAAATGGTGCTAGGGAAACTGGATATCCACATACAAAAGAGTGAAGGTAAACCCTTATCTAACACCATATTAATTTTTGGTTAATTTGCCAACTTAGCTTAAAATGTATCAAAGACCTAAAACTATAAAGCTATTAAAAGAAAACAAAGAGCAAAAGCTTTATGACATTAGATTTTTCAGTGATTTCTTAAATATGATTCCAAAGGCACAGGCAATAAAAGAAAAAAAGATAAATTGGACTCCATGAAAATTTAAAAAAATATGTGCATCAAAAGACAATATCAACAGAGTAAAAACCCAAACCACAGAATGGGAGAAAATATTTTCAAATCATATATCTGATATGGGATTAATCTCCAGAATATTTAGAGAATTTCTTAAACTCAACAACAAAAAAACCACCTGTTTCAAAAACAGGCAAAGGACTTGAATAAATATTTCTCCAACAAAGACATACAAATGGCCAATAAGCCCATGAAAAGATGCTCAACATCATTAATCATTAAGGAAATGCAAATGGAAAATACAGTGAGATACCAATTGATACCCATTAGGATATCTACTATCAAAAAGAAAAAAGAAAAGAAAATGGCAATCATAGGCAAGCATATGGAAAAATTGTAACCCTATGCACTGTTGATGGAAATGTAAAATGGAACAAACACTATAGAAAATAGTATGGCAATTCCTCAAAAAATTAAAAATAGAATTACCATATGATCCAGCAATTCCACTCTGGGTATATACTGAAAAGAATTGGAAGCAAGGTCTCAAAGAGATATTTGTACACCCATGTTCATAGCAGCATTATTCACAATAGCTAAAATGTGGAAGCCACCAAAGTGTCCATTGATGGATGAGTAGGTAAGCACACTATGCTATGTATATACAATAAAATATTATTCAATATTTAGGAATATTGTCTAATGGGTATAGAGTTTCAGTTTTACAAGATGAAAAATGTTATGAAGATAGGCAGTGGTGATGGTTTTATAACATTTTGAATGTATTTACTACCACTGAACTGTACACTTAAAATGGTTAAGATGGTAAATTTTATGTTATATGTACTTTTCCACAATTTGAAAAATGAAAAAAAAAAAAGGTATAGGAAGAGAAGAAGATGATAAAGAGGGAGAGGAAGAGGAAGAAGAAACAGAAGCAGCAGCAGCAGCAACATACGTGCGTAGCCCGTAAAGCCTAAAATACTATCCAGCCCTTTACAGAAAAAGTATGCTGACCCCAAAACCAATCAAAGCATCCAAACAGATGTAGAAAGTAAATCACTCTCCACCTCATCTCTTCATGCACTTAAATGTCCTGGTACTTAGCAGGCACTCAATTAATATTAGTTCTTATCACCACCCTCCTGCTAAATTCTTCTTTCTCTAAGATTATTTGATGCAATACATAAAACTAATAAGCAAAATATTCAAGTATTATTTTAAGTCATATTTCCTTACATCTATAATTCTTTTATACCCTTCAAGAGGTTATGTTGTGTTGTATAATCATTAAGAGCACTAGTTCCAGAATTAGACTGCCTGGGACCCAATCCTAGTCTACCATTTACCACTCACTGTCAGACTGTAGGCAAATTATTTGACCTCTCTCTGTCTCATTTTCCTCATCTAAACTGGAAGTAATATTAACAATACCTACCTCATTAAGTTGACATGATGGTTAAATGTAAAATGCTTCAAATAATGCCTAATACATGGTAAAACAAATTAATAAAGGTTATCTATATCATGTCTATGCTTCACAATTACCTAAAATGTTTAAAATTATCTTTAAATGTTTAAATTATCTTTAAAATTATCTAAAATATCAATCAAGATTTATTGTAATGTTGGGAAAAATGTATAATTGTTCAACAAATGTTTGAACCATAGGAAATAAAAAGCAGATTGCTCCCAACTACAAACTTTAACTTATCACTGATATCCTCACTCATGGCTTTTAGCACATTATTCTTGGGTAATGACAGTTTGGAGTTGGTAAAAACATTCCTTGTTGCCCACCAGTTCTCAAATTGTGGGCACTGGGAAATGAACAAGAAAGAAGACTGAAAGGTACCTGAAGAAATTGCTGTTCTGATTTCTCCCTTGTTGGTTTAAATGCTAATCTGCCACGTCTGAGAACAAGAAATATCCCCAAGAGCATTCCTTTTGACCTTTCTTAACTTCCTCTCCTTTCTTTCCTTCTGATTTTATTTTTAGAAGGATATCAAACAGGAAATTCCACTCCACTAAGAAATGGTGAGTTTTCTAGCTAGAGATCAGAGGGTGGGGCCCACTGGGAAATCAGTAATAAGGACCGGACCAAGGGGCTGGGCCAAGGAAGGATGGATGGATACTTGTAAAACAAGAGGCCATTTTTGTTTCCTTTTCCCTCTACGAGGGATGAAACTAGTAGCTTCCATTTATGCCTAAGGCATAGCTTTTAAAAAACAGATCAGTTGATTTGAGGCAAAACTCAAATCAAAACACTGGCAAGACCTACAGAACAGATACAGCCACAAAACTGTTCTAATGCCCCAACACCCGGATGGATGAGGGTGTGTAGGGTACTGACAGACATAACAATGATTTGCCACTTACTGCTAAGTGTTGCCAAATGTGCTTTAAGTACCTCATGTACTGGAAATACACTGCAAATTACCTTCCTTATGTTGTGAATTAGAACAGAAGCTTTTTCTTTCTTTCCTGTTTATATTATCGATCACTGCATATTCAAATCCACCTCCTCGGTCTTGTTAGAAATTGATGTATGGGATGTATTTGATAACACTTTGAATCTTTTGGATTTGAAGTCGCAAGATGTCACACTGTGACCTTTCTGATGAGTCTCTTAGCCTAAATGTAGTTTCAACTTTGTAAGCCAGGAAGTATCAAGTTTTTTGACCTTCTAAACTTTTTGCTTTTAAACTTTTAAACTTCTAAAATTTTTGAAAAGTATTTTAAAATTCTCAAAGACAGCATTTATATATTAAGTTGACTCTGCATCAAAGAATCAAGTGGAAACTTAATTGTACAGATCAGTATTACTAAGTCTCTAATATTGGTTTCTGCAATGTAGGAGATCTGGAAGTGGACTTACAAATTGGAAGATCAACATCTCTGTTGAAGCTTGTACATAATAAGGTATAAAACTGTTATACACATACATCACCAAATGGCCAAGCTCACATAACAAATGTAGAAGCTGGCTTACAGATAATAAAATTCCTTTTACAAAAATGATTAACAAATGATTTAACACTACAAAAACTTTCTTTAAAAGGTTTTAAGAAACTTTTAGTTTTAAAAAGTCGCGAAAACTTTTGCGGTTTTTAATCTATTACAAATCATCAAAATTAAGGTACATTTTTAGTTTGTCTTCTTTATTTACATTTAACTATTTTTTAACCAGATAATTCCTGTAGTGAAAGACTAAAACAGTACAAAAGGTTAAAAATATCTATATATGATTCCCTTCTACCCCAGACACTGTTGTAGAGGAAACTAACACTAATAGTTTATTGCATACTGTCCAAAATTTTCGATACTATATAGGAACATATATCCTTTCTTGTTTAATATAGATGGAAGAATTTTCTGCATTTTGCTTTTTTTACTTAACATTTTGGATAAATTCCCATCTAATCCCAGTGGCCATATAATCTTTTCAAAGCAATGATCAGGTCCTAAAACTTGTATACCAGGACACTGTCAAAAAGTTTTACTCACATTCAGCTACATTTCTCAGTGCATCTTCTATCTACGTTAATATTTGTTAAGTACAAGAATGGTTGGTCAAACACATACGAGAAACATGTGGTTAGAAAGGTAAACAGCCTTCTTCCTTGCTGGACTTTTCAGATTCTTGAATGTGCTAATTTTCACAGTGATTCATTAAAAGGTTTATGCAGTATACCCCATTTCATAAAATAATTTAAGCAAGAAGGTTTCTTGCTGAGAAACATCTTTTGGGAATGGTATTCCAAAGTGGGAACTGCTGAGCTACAGCATCTTGTTTAATCATCCTAACAGCCCTGTCAGATAGGTTGTATTATGCTCATTTTACAAATTACAGAAGCTGAGGCATAGAAAGTTTAAGTGATTTTCCTCAACTCCCCAGCTGGTAAGTGACAGAATTGGCATCAATACCCCAAATCTATCCTCTTCTCCCCATGGCGCACAGAGCTCATCGTCCTTTTAGCATCACTAGGCACTAGTGACATTAAAGAAATGTTCCTTTTTTGTTTAACTGAAGAGGCTGAGCCTAAAACATTCTGACGGTGTAAGTCTGGATGTCAAAAGGGCCAAAGGAACACCACGTATAAAATATGCAGCAGGATTTCAGAGAAGAAAAAAGTGGCTGTGGACACGGGAGTCCAGGAAAGGCTGATCTGTTTGACTTAGAGCATATTACTCTCACCCCTTTACGTTAGCTACTCCACCACCTTTCTGGCAGCATTTCTATGCAGACAAAATGAAAGGGCACTTGCGCAAAGCCTGACCTCTCAACCAATGTTGGTTCTTATTTCCATCTCCAAAATTTGTTTCCAATTTCCTTCCACTCCTAACCGTTACATTATTTGGAAAAATTAACCGTTTTGCAGAATTTCTATATTCTTCCCCTATGATTTACATAAACCTCTAGCTTCCTGGAATTCAAAAATGCTAAATCTTTTAAAAGATTTCTCTAAAATAAAAATATTTTTGGAGAATTGTAAATCAAAAGGTATAACTTTTTTAATTTCAATAGATTTAGGGGGTATAAATGTTTTTTGTTACACAGATGAATTGTATAATGCTGAAGTCAGGGCTTTTAGTGTACCCCCAGAATAGTGGACATTGTACCCAATAGGTAATTGTTTATCTTTCACCCCTCCCCACCCACTCTCCACTTCTTAGTTTCCAATGTCCATTACACCACTTTATGATTGTATATACCCATTGTTTAGCTCCCACTTATAAGTGCAAACGTGGTATTTTTTTTTCCAGTCCTGAGATACTTCACTTAGGACAATGTTTGCCAATTCCATCCAAGTTGCTTCAAAAGACATTATTTCATTCCTTTTTATGGCTGAGTGGTGCTCTTATTGGTATACACACACACACACACACACACACACACACACACACACCACATTTTTAAAATAACTGTCATACCTTGTAAATTTTGCTCATAGTTTAGAAAATGGAAATAATAAACTAAAACCAGTCATAGAAACAAATACCATGGGCCTTGAATGGGAGAAATTTATAGACATGAGGTCAGGAAGTGGCATGAAGGAAGTGCAAGAAAGATACTAATTTCTCCCCTCTCCCAATGAGTCAAAATGGAAAGTATACAGTGGATATGAGGAGACAGGAAGCTGTTCATAGGAGAGGGCGACAGAATATAGGGTATTAATATTCTCCCCAGCTTCTCCATTCACTATCAGAATTCACCCGTAGTTACAGTTTTCTCTCTCTAATTGTATCCACAGCCCCAGGCCTACAGAATAATAAAATCTTGGGACGCTTGCTTTAAGCTGCACATGAAATTGTTTGCAACTTTTCTTACCTTTTGATATTTCCTGAATTTCTGACAATGTTCCCTCTTCCTTGCCATAGTTATCTATGACCCTTTGGCTTTGGCAGAGATATTATGTGATTTCTTGAACTAGTGGGCCTCTTGCCCCAGTAAGACGCAATGTCTCCTTTTAGTAAATTCCAACAGTAACACGCCATAATATAACATCTACTGCATACTGCCCTGCTCACTGCTTGTTTTGTACAGGCATGATCTTCCACTCACTCTTACCTCTACTAGATCTAGGCACCCTAAATAAAGAAACCGAGTTGCGGCTTATACATTTTTGAATTACCAACTTAATTTTCTGACCCTGATATTTGAGCTAAATTTTTATAACAAGACATTCGATAAAAGATTTTTTAAATATTCATTTCTTATTATATTTTGGTAATGCACCAAACATTTCTCATGCACCAGTTCACATTCTATCAGCTTCGCTTCTTATGCCAAACCCCTGCTGCAATGACCTGTTCTATGCAGGCTTCGACCGCTTTCACATGGCTGCAGCCTGACAGGCCCTCACTCTGAACTTTGCTTAAATAGCGAGCGAGGGGAGCCAATGTTTCCTCCATTCTTCTCCCTATCAGCTGGTTCTCAGATATATTTCACAGGGTTTCTCAGAAGGTCCCACAGGATTGAAAACCAGTTCCCTTTTGGTGTGACCAACCTGATAACCCATTGTTGTATTGGCTTTTCCTTCCTCCTGTGTCACTCTCTTGTCCTCATCTTCTGCTCCCCAAAATTACATTCCCAAATAAACAGCTCCCAGTAAGCCTTTGCCTCAGGATCTGCTTTTGAGAGCAATCTGATATATTGATCGAAGTCCAGTCCAGAAACAGAAACCACACCACTAACTTGAACAGAAAGAGATGTAATATAAAGAATTATTAACTTATATCAGAAAATCTACTACAGAGGGGTAAGAGAAATTTAAAAAACATGGGAAGAACAGATAAAGAATCAGCTACTACATCTAGGGCTAAGACAAAGTGTCCGAAGAGGTAATGAACTTGAAAGAGGCTCTCCGCAAAGCAGAGTCAGACCTCCTTAGAGAGGGTGTGGCTGTGGCCACTGGATGGCTGAGGAGCTAGCTGGAAACTGCCTGCTAAGTGCCCAAAAACTCACTAGGAAGCTGTCCTCTGAGGTTCTAGCAAGACTGGCTGGGAAACCACTTGCGAAGGTGCTGTTGAAACTCACTGAGAAGCTGTCCTGAGGTCCTGGTGAGATTCTGGAAACCACCAGTCCTGCAGGCAAAACTGGCCAGGAAGTCATCCTTTGGGGTGTTGTAAAACTTGCTGAAACACTGCCCCACTGGGGTGTTGGCAAAACAGCCAGGATAGGGATCATCCCTGGTGCTGGCTCCCATGAGCTACAGGAGCAAGAAGAAAAAACACACTGGAAAGACCAAGAGAAACTCTTCCCTCCTGCAACGTGTCCTACCAGCTCCTCCTACCGACAAAGCTTAACTTGGTGCCCACTGGCGGAGGAGAAATGTTTACTGGTTCCAGCTGCAGTTGTACAAAGCAGGGCAAAAAAGGGTGGACTGGGAACTGAAAGGCAATAGTTGATAACCAGCATGCAAGGCTTGGACAGCATTCTACCAAGACTGAGCAGAACAGGTTATGTTGCCCCGGCCATTTACCGAAGCAAGTAGTGGTCAGGAGAGAAAACCTCAGCCACAGGTGGCAGGTGCCTTCCTCCAGCATCTCTCAAACCACATTGCTCTCACCTGCTCTTCTCTCCTTTTACCTTCCTTGGTTTCCCAGCTCACACGCCTACTTGAGACTTCCTTGCTTCCACGACTGTCATTTTCCACACATCAGCTCCTCATATCCATGACTGCATGTAAAGAACTGCTCTTATAGGTCAGCTCTTGCCCACAAGAGCCTCACAAGCCATGCCAGCCACTTAGTTCCTCCGCTAGGGAGAGGCCTTCGACACCTGCCTTCATCTCAGGCTTTCACGCAGAAGTAGCGCTTGTGCATAAGGTGTAAACCAGACCCTTTGAGTCTAAAATGAGCAGGTGATCTCATCATGTCAGCTTCTTTTTCACGCATTAAAGCCATTATAATAATTAATAAACTTTGGGATGATAATCTGTATTAATCAAAATGCTGCCAAAGTCCTTTTATTGTGAATATTAGTTTTGAAGTCACACAAATCAGCGCTCAAATTTTGGCTCTGCCGTTTGCGAATTGTGTGGTCTTAATCAAATATACAGATTTTTCAATCTTACTCTCTCCTGTGAAATGAAGATAAGGTTTGTTTTATAAGATTATTATGAGAATAAAAAAAGAAACAAGAAGCATCCGTTCATCCAATAAATATTTGCTGAGCACCTACTATGTGTCAGAAATGTTCCTAAAATTAAGAAAAAAGGTAATATATATGAGCATCTGGCTCATGGAATAAGCTCTCCTTTTTCTTCCTTTTATGATTGTGAACATTGTTCAGAGTAAACATGCAACAAATTTATTTATCTTATTCTTCTTTTTTGTGTATCTTTGTTTTACAGAAAGCACTATCTTTATGGAGTACATTCATACACTAGCATTATTAGGGCTTATTCCTATGAAGACACTCAGCTGGTTTTTTTCACAAAGGTGTTACAAATATTCATTATCAATACAAAATATTCCAAAAGAGAAAAATATCTCAGATGTGCTCCTGGATGTGATCAAGATAGTTGTCGGTGGGCATATACACACTCTTTATTGCGTCCATTTTAAATAATAGTGCACATGTCAAATACCTTTGACATTCTTACTATTTCAAAGACTTTTGTAAGCATTAAACATTAACGTTTTACATATGGGGATGGAGAGGTTAAATCATTTCCCCAAGGTCACTCAATGCGTCAGTGACATAATTACTAACTAAATCCTAGGCTTCTGGTACCCCGGTCCTCCCACCTCTTTCTTTCCTTGAGAAAACATTCGCCCACAGTGATGTCTACTTGCCTTTTACTCTTATTTTAAGAAAGTACATTGAAAAGAAAGTATTACTTGCATTTTCCTTCAAATCAAATTAATCAGAAAATAAAATTAAAGCACATTTATTTAGCAGAAAGCTACTCTTTCCATTAATGAGAATTTTATTAAATATAATAAAATATTTCAGGCAATTTCTTTCTTCCTGGTGTTTTTTTTTTCCCCTCTTCCTTTCTGAGATTTATTGAAAAGCATTTTTATTAGTGCAATAATAGGCTCTGGGACATGCAATTATATTGAGATGCTGACACTTTCCTGTTAGTTGCAGCCTTTGGCCTGAGGCCAAACACTGAACCCAAGCATCTGAGTTTCTCTGCAAGCAGCCCTGGCATGCCACTCCATGCGTTTGTCCTTACAGCAGCCTCCAATTTTCATCCACGATAGAGAGAATTAACTAATTTTTCCCTTCCATTACAATTGATCCAAATAGATACTTCCATCTCTCTTTTAGGGAAACCCAAAAATTCCTTTGAAATTTTTGTAGGTTGGAGAGCTAAGAACAGACCTGATTAGAAGCTTTTGACTTCAATTTTATGTGGGGAAATACCATAAAGGGTTTCATTACTTTATGAGTCATTTACAAACATGAAATGCAAATGCTTGTGCCTTTGTCATGAGTTTTTTTTTATAGCTTTCACTTCTGTACATTTTTTATTGCAAATCCTCTTCTATCCAAGCTCTGAGCCAAAGCATTTCAGGGTAAAAGTGTAGATATCAACTATAAATAAAATATAGATCCAAACCTCTGGAATGTTTTAAAATTTCTAAAGCAGGAATAAACCATCCTTTAAAAAAAAGAAAAGAAAAGAAAAGAAAAAAGAAGCCACCAGAGAATGCTTCTGAATTCACTCCTGCTTTTTGTTTAAAGACATTGAGTTCCAAACTTTAAGGTGTTAGATCTCTTTATCTTTGTTAGACTCCATACTGCGGAGTTTCCACACATATCCCAACCTCCTTCGGGAAACATTGTATGTGTTGTTAGAAAACCCACATACAAACCCTAAAAACTTAGCTTTTAAGTTAGATAAGCACACACACACACACACACACACACACACACACACACACACACACACAAAGCTAACCTACACCTTCTAAAAATGCCTCCAGCCTGTATGTGAACAAAAACAAAGGGTGTAGCTGGTTCCTGCCATCCCTAGCTCTGCCTGTCACTATGCTGATGACCTTCACTGCCCTTCAGTGCCTGTTCCAGCAAAGCTTGGCAGTGTTTTAGCATCAGTTCCTGACCAGGAAAGTATAGAAATACTAATCCTTCTAACCTGAATTTGGCGTGAGAAGTTCCTGGGATAGGTCCCAAAAATCGGTGTTTCATTTGAACTACAGGCCCCCAGCACTGCCTGTATTTCCCCCTCCTTTCCTGGCAGCTAAGACCATCCTGGGTTTCCTGGGCCCATTTCTCTTCTATTGGATCAGGTCGCTGACTATAGTGTCTCCTTTCCTAAATCCTGGCTGGGCTCCTGCTCTAATCCATCAGACCTCCTTGGAAGCAGAGCACCCCACCCAGCAATAAACATCACTGTGAACACTTAGAAACACTGATGCCAACCCAGGTCAAGCGCAGTGGGCACAGTCCCCCCACACGGACTGGTTTCCTCCACACCCTCCTTTGAGTTGGCCCTACGGCCAGGTGCCAGGCAAAAGAAAGCCCAGTCTCACCCGCACCCCTCCTGCCCTCTGGAGACCCCACAATGTCTAGGGCTAACCTCAGGGGTTCAGGCAGTGGGAAGTCAGAGATGATCAGTCTTCCATTCTTAGGAAGAGAAAGAGGAACAAATGTCTCTAGGAATCCGTGAGGATGAGCGGACATGAGGTTGAGAGAAACTGAAGTTGTAACCAGATAGCCTTTTCGTAACAGAGGGGGAATTATGACAAAGTGACTTCTGATATTTTACTGGCCTCTAAATTAACTTCATTTTAGCATCACGAAGACTTAGTAGGGAGGATGAAAACTGCTTGGGAGACAGGAATGGGTAGTGCCTGGTTAATGGGTAACAAGTGACGCTCCAAGTCCCCTCTCTCTCATATGGAGTGTAAGACAAGGAGTCAAATTCCCACACTGATAGAGCGGAGAGTACAATCTATACATTCTTTTTCATACCACGCACATTTGCTATTCTGTTCTTTTAAGTAATCATAATATAATCAGGAATATAAAAATATAGAAAAACATTCATACATGTGCACATATATATGTATGCATATGATATATATACACACACACACACACACACACACACACACACACACACACGGTGATTCTTGAGATTTGTCATAGTACCCACTGGAACCTCTCTCTTCAGTAAAGATATTTTTATTCTCACACTCTCCACCTCTCAGTAACACATACACCTTTCTATACAGGGTATTCCAAAAGTTGCAATACAAAAGGGGAACATGGGAAATTGTTGCTAAATGTATTTTTATTTACAAAATATTCGTTACAAAATCTTACAAAATTTTCCTTTGTATGGAGACTTTTGGGACACCCTGTATGTTCCCAGATAGCACTCGGGATTTATGTGAATTCTATTTCCTTCCCACCTGCCAACTCTCAGGTGACAGGTCTCGGCTATTGTGTGTTCTATCTTCCTATCTTTTCCTTTTATCATTAGCCAACATATCACTGATTTGCCTTTCTTCCTAAACCAGTTTCCTAAACTCATTACACATCAATATTTTCCCACTTTCTTTAAATATTCTACTCATGAGTAAGAAATAATCCCCATATAATTCTGCTCTTATAAATCTCATTCAAGTGCATCTAATTTTCTTTGTCAAATTACTTCTCTGTTTTTATTCAGAGCCCTGAAATGACATGGACAGAGACAAAATGTAAGCAAGTATAACTAATAAATTCTCTTCCAAATTACTATATGAATAAATATGTGGATAATAATTAGCATTTCATACCAATAACAGTATTAATTTTGAAGCTAGAGTCTGAGAATCATAAGGGCCATTCAAATTGTGAATTACCATATTTGAAATGCTCATTTCATTGGAATCTAGTTATACAAAATATTACAGGGAATTGGAACATCCAGAATATATTGTTTCTATTTACCCCAATTTTTAATTCGATGCTTAAGAAATATACATTGGTCACATTTTATGTACAGGATGAATGAAACTTGCCCAACTCAACATTCACATAATTCACAAATTACAGAGGATGGGAGTATGACTGTTTGTAGCCAAAAGGTCACCTCAGAAATAAGGAAAATTCAATTTTCAATACTTGGTCTATTGACCCACCAGGTTGTAATTGTGGAATTGTTGTCAGATTATTTTTGTAATTCAAGAAGAGTCATTACTTTAAACTCTGAACATAATATGAGATTTTATTGATATTTTTAACAGATCTTGGGTTTTCCCGTAATCCCAAAATGAGCAACTAGGGCTTAAAGCTAAGCAAAAGGAGGAACTCAATACCTCCAAATTTTAAAGTGATTCACCCACCATTGGAAACGGACACCTCCCTCAAGGCTTACTAAGAGTCAGCTGAGAGGACCCTACCCAATTAACTCCTGCCACTGCCTGTGCGTTCTCTATTAGCCATGGCCAGGAAAAGGGAAGAAGAAAGAGTTATTGGAATCATCAACCTTATGAGACATTCAGAGTTCATGATGAGAAAAGATTCCCTTGCCTCCTCATGGGGGAAGGGAAAGAGGTGCCTTCCCCCTACTAGAAAAAGGAAGAATCCAAGAGAATCACTTGTGCAGTTCGGAAGAGGCTACATGAAGGAGCAGACTGGTATATCACTCCCCAGTATGACAGTTTTTCGCTCATTTGCCTCATGCCTATTTCAAGAGAAAAAGAACAAATGAGGAGATGGAGAGGGGATGAAACAGTGGCAGGTTCACACCAGTTTTCTGGGATTCAAGTGATCACTGCAGAGTAGCTGAGCAGAGCTGTCCAACCTGAATTCCACCCAAGAGGGAGGCCACCATTCAAACCCACAAGTATGGAAAAAGGAGCCCCCTTCCCCAGAGCTCTTTGAAGAAGTTGCGCAGATGCCCTTAGAGGAACCAGCCCTCAGATGCCTTACATGCTGGGGCACTAAACTATAAGCCAGAGAAGCCGTGGTAACTACCTGGATACCAGTTAAGGGACACTTCTTTCCCTTCGTCTCTCCTCTCTCTTTCTCGCAAGGCCAGAGGAGCTAGACCCTGCATAAAGAAGAAGACAAGACATTCGAGACACACAGTGTGAGACCCTTCTTTCCAATATGCTAGAGTGAGAAGAATGAAAAAACAGACCTCACTCTCGTTCTTATTTCTGGTCAACCCTGCTCTGGAAGAAGGGATGGCGATACAATTCCAATCAGTCAATGATGTGAAGATTTTAACAGA